>JAOANK020011192.1:0-20983 GCA_026257165.2 Telfairia occidentalis | reverse complement strand
ATCTAGAAAGTTAATATATGATTTTAAGAAGAAAGATCTAGAAAGTTGGAGAATGTATGATTTTAAGAAGAAAGATCCAAAAAGTTTGAGAATGTATGATTTTAAGAAGAAAGATCTAGAAAGTTGGAGAGTGTATGATTTAAGAAGAAAGATCTAGAAAGTTAATATATGATTTTAAGAAGAAAGATCTAGAAAGTTGGAGAATGTATGATTTTAAGAAGAAAGATCTACAAAGTTGGAGTTCCCTATTAAGAGATTCATTTTGGGCACAAAACTACGAAGTCTCTCCTCCACAACCTCTTGGCACAAGATCAAACCGTAAGAAATAATTAGAAATAAATAAAATCATGATCGACACTCTCTCTTTGAGTGGTGTCGGATGCGACTCTGGCTATACTGACTGCATGCCACTCCTAATCATCAGATGAGTTAGTTTCGCTTAAGTCCACATCTTCCTATCAAGGTAGTGAAACTCATGTTGGAAGACCTTATGTTATGATAAGTTCATGTTTTATGTCCCAATCATATGTTTTTATGACATGTTGCATGTGATTATGCATTTGGGCACTACCATAGGGGAGAGCTACTTACTGGGTATATCATATACTCATTCTATTTTATAGACTTTGTAGGTGAGGACACAGCGTAGGTTGCATGACTGGACGTCACTCAAGAGGCCAACCATCAAACTCCCTGTTTTGGTCATATATGCATTTTGTTCCACCACACAAATCTTTTATGGATCCTGATATTTTGTAAAAAGAAACTTTTGTAAAGTCCTTACTACTTGATTAATAAAAGTTTTTATGTGATCTTTTAATAATTTTTTGACCAAAACTATAACAAAGTCTAGGTATGCATGTCGTAGCGATCAAACCTTGTTATGCAAGGGTCTAGTCATTACATAACTTATTTAAGTCGACATCATTTAAGATGAATTGGCTAGAGTGAGAAATGACATTGCATATCAAATTTAAACGACATTTAAAGAGCAAAATTTATTATTATTATTTTGTTAATTTTTCTTTGGAATTAAAATTATATTAAATACTATAAAGTCCTTATAATCGTTTTATATTTGTTTTAATGCACGTTATACATTTTATTATCTTATATGTACTAAATTTTATTCAACTAAAAAACAAGAAACAAGAAACATTCATCAAACACATTTTTGTTTTTGATTATCTTCTTAAAAAAACAAGAAACAGAAATAGTTATCAAACATGTTTCTGTTCTAATTCTAAAAAAACAAGAAACAAGAAACAAGAAATAAGAAACTAGAAATTGAAACTTTACCAAACGGGCCCTAAGGCACCCGACTTTGGAAGACGCGGCACAATACTTGGGCGTTATAATATCTCGTTACCCACCACTTGTTTTCACCTGAGAAACTATGAGCTCCCCCTAAGTTCGTTGAGGAGGTCAAGCTGCACGTGTAGATGCTGATCGTTCATCTGCTCTTTGAATGCCTCAACCTGTTGGGTGGGCAATCCAACCCGATGGGGACCACAACTTTGGATCCAAATGTGAGGAAGTAAGATGTTTCATCCATTGAGGTACCGGGGGTGGTGCAATACGACCATAGTATTGCCGGGAACTCTTCTACTCATGCGCCTTTCATGATTTTATTCACGGCCTCGACTTGGCCGTTGGCCTAAAGCTATGATGGGGATGATGTGAAGTGCTTGATGCCGATGTCGTCATAGAAGGATTTGAATTTTGCATTGTTGAACTGTCACCAGTTGTCTGAGATCAAAGCATATGGGATGCCAAACAGACATACAATGTTTCTCCATATGAAGTTAGTGACCTACTGCTAGGTTATCATGGTCAAGGGTTTGGCCTCCGCCCACTTAGTAAAATAATCAACAACAATCGAACTTGGTCACACCTTCCCTATTAGGAGGGGTCCAATTAGGTCGATCCCCCACTGAGCAAATGACCAAGGTCACATGAGGTGTGAGTGGTTTTGGGGTTACTGAAGCTGAGTGGTGATGTGCTAGCAACGATCACATTGCTAGACGAGGTGTTTGCCAGCAGCCTCAGGATCAGGTAGTAATAGCCCTACGGAACTACTTCGCGGCTAAGGTCTAGATGCCGAAATGATTGTCGCAAACTTCTTTATGCACTTCACGAAGGACATAGTCTGCTTCTATTAGATCGAGGTAGTGTAGGAGGTGGAGTACCATCGTTTGTACAGGACGTTGTTCCAGATGACGTAGTAGGTAGCTTTGCGTCTGAGCGCCTGAGCCTCATGTCGGTCCTGTGGGGGCCTCCTTAGAGGAGCTCCCTGATTGGATCCATCTAGCTTGAAGGGTGTACTTTTATGTCAGCCAGAGCGAGGTCGTCCACAGACGAGCCTGCTAGGATTTCCATGAGAACCGTGCGTCTTAACTCGGTTTCATAAGCTGAGGCCAACTTGGCCAATGCTTCAGCGTTAGTGTTTTGGGAGCTACAGATTTGTTAGATGACGAACCTTTTGAACTTAGCCCATAGCTCCCTCACTTAAGCTAAGTAGTTCACCATCCGATCGTCCCAAACCTGATACTCAGCCATCACTTGGTTAATGATCAGCTAGGATTTGCTGAGGACGGACAAATTGGCGACCCCTAGCATAAGGGCAAGTCTCAACCTAGCTAAGAGAACCTTGTACTTTACTTCGTTATTGGATGTCGAGAAGCTAAACTGAAGAGCGTACTCAAATCGAACTGCATTTGGGGTAATCAAGAGGATTCCTACCCCACTGTCCTTCTCCTTCGAGGCTCCGTCAACGTAGAGTGACTAGGGTTCGTCAGATTGGGGGTCATCACTGGTGTTATCTCTACTATGAAGTCGCCGACAACCTACCCCTTGATGGTCGCTCGGGGTTCGAACCTGATGTTATATTCGTTGAGCTCAATAGCCCACTTCATTAATTCGCCAGAGACTTATGGCTTTTGTAGCACTTGTTTTAAAAAAAAAGTTGGTGAGGATAGTCACTTGGTGCGCTTAGAAGTATGGGTGGAGGCGTCGTGCTAAATTGATGAGAGCAAGAGCCATCATCTCTAAGTCAGGGTACCTCGTCTCAGCCTCTGTCATAGCCGTGCTAGTGTAATATATTGGGGACTGTGGCCTGATAACTCTTAAAAAGAGAGTTCTTAGGAGTATTTTTAGGCTAGACTTCATCTCATTTTTGGAGTAAATTGCCTTTGAATTATGAAATGATTGCTTGATTTATCTTTGTTTTGCATATAGGACTTTTGAGACCTTTTTATTGTTGTATCATTCTATTTATGCCCGCATTTGAATGAAATAGAAGAAATTTAAGGTTAATTACTACTGATTCTAGATATTTTGTTTAGTAGATAAATGATACAGCCTTATTTTACCAGAATTATTAATCAAACAATTTTGGAGCAAAACGAACACAAAGTTTTTGGACGAAAATAATGAAAATTCAAATATGGAAACAAATATTTCTTTTGCTGAATTAATCGTTGTTGAATCTGAGTTACGTGGATGATTTAACCTAATAGGTTTCCTAATCACAATAGAAAGCCTATAAATATAAAAGGAGGTCGCCAATTAAAGGAAGAGTAGTAGTCGCTATCTTTAGAGTTTCGTTCGAGATTTTTCTTTTGAAGAATTTTCATCCTTTGTTGCTGCATCTTTAATTCTTATAGAGAAGAGCTTGTAGAAGATAGAAACTTCATGAAGGCTGAAGCAAAATAATCAATTTTAACTATCGAATTCGTGGAGCAACTGATTTCTATAACTCTCTAGGATTTTACTCCATCCTGAACTCGTTCATTATTTATGTTTATTTGTTGCTGTCTTTTAATAGTTTTAGCATGAACTAATATCCTTCGAGTGAGGATTATGGGAGATGTTGTTGAATTGATTTAGGAGTTACAGTAAAGCTTGTCGAATTGAATTGTTTTATAAGTGTTCGTATTGTTTGATGTTTATGTCTTCTAGCCAACACACATAAGTGACTTCTCTATGTTTCAAAGGAAAATACGAGGAGTAGGTTGCTTTTAAAACACATTAGCCTCTAAATTAGGTTAGTTGCTTGATAAGTGAGGTGATTAGAGATAACCACTCACGTAATACAAAAAAACAACAAGTTTAACTCTTATAGGTTAATGGAAATTAACTTAAGATAATTGGGAGATCTGGAAGGATTCTGAGACTATTGTTGTGTGATTCGATCCTGCAATTCTTTTACTTCAGCATTCTACTTCAGGAAAAATAACATATTACCTTAATTTGAACCCATTCATTCTCATAGTTTTAACTACAAAACTATTTTGTTGGTTCTGTCATTTAATTTAAGTTAGTATTAGTTACAAAAATTCACAAAATATTTTTTTTTTTTTGTTATTCTCTAAATTCACTAAGAGTTAAGTCAAGATAGTTCAAAATCTACTACTAATCCTTGTGGAGACGATATAAATACTTATAACTTGTTGTAGACTGTGTACACTTGCACATCGTTTTTTGTGTTGTTTTTAACACTCACAAACCACACAACATTGCCTCTCCTCCTCCTTGAACAACATGGAGCTGATAGTGATTTCGGACACAACCAGGTACACGAGAAGGGTGTCCCCAAGCATGAGCTTTATGAGTAGGCGTGCCGAGGTGAGGTATTCTTTAAGCTTTAAAAGTGCACCCTCGCATTCACTGTTCAATCAAACTGACCTCGCTAGCATAAGATCTTGAAAAAAGATGAGACACCTGTCAGTTTCCCGGACACAAATCTGCTCATGGTGGCTATCTGTCCATTCAGGCAGTATAGTTGCTTGAGGTTCTTTGAAGCTTCCATATCAAGGATGGCTCTAATTTTTTTTGGGGTTGGCCTCGATATCGCTCTAGTGGACTAGGAAACCCAAGAACTTGTCTGAAGATACTTTGAAAGCACACTTGCTCAAATTGAGCTTCATCCAGTAAGTTCTACTAAAAGCAAAGGCCTTGGCCAGGTCGGTCACAAGTTGGTCCAAGGTTCTACTTTTTACGGGCATGTCGTCGACATAGACTTTAGTGTTACGATTGATCTAGCTTGCGAACATCATGTTAACTATCCTCTAGTATGTGGCTTTTGCGTTCTTTAGGTCTAAGGGAATGACCTTATAATATTATAGGACCTAGTCGGTGATGAAGGAGGTATGCTAGCAGTCCGGCTCGTGCATACGAATCTAGTCATAGTCGGAGTATGCGTCCATGAATGAGAAAAGCTCTTGACCGGCGGTTGCATCAACTAGCTGGTCGATTCGAAGCAACGAAAAACTATCGTTCAGGCAAGCTTTGTTCAAGCTTGTGAAATCGATGCAAACCCTCCACTTTCTGTTGCCTTTTTTTTATGATGACGACGTTCGAGAGCCACTAGGGGTAGTGAACCTCACTGATGAAGCTTGTGCTAAGGAGTTTTGTCTCCTCTTCTGAGATTACAATGCTTCTTGTGATGTTAGTAGGTCAACGTTTCTGCTTAACAAGCTTGAATTGATGGTTGATATTCAAGCGGTGGACCATCACATTTGGGTTTATGCCTGGCATGTCGTCATGAGACCAAGCAAAGAAATTGGTGTTAGCTTTTAGGAAGTTGGTTAAGGTTGTCCTTCTTTTGGCACCTATTCGAGAACCGATCTGCAGCTCCTTGCCACCCTCTCCCAGAGAGATGCTTTCGAGCTCTTCCACTTGAGAGCTTTGTTTTTTCACCTCATCTATTGGCACAAGCACTGGCTCTTTGTCGTGGTCAATGGTGCTCTCCGTGGGAGTTCCCTTGATGGCCAGCAAGTAGCACTTGAGCTGATAAAGTAGACAGGTGTCTAGCTCCAATTTTCCTCTTGTTCTATCCATAATGTCAACTTCTCCCCTAGAATCTGACTAATGACTGTGGTTGGTTGAAATTGTATCTAAAATCTCCACTGCTTCATTATAAGAATTAGTGAGTAAGCCCCATTAGTAGAGGCATCCACTACTAGCTTGGAAGCATTGGTTAGTCCATGATAGAATGCTTCCATTTGAAGAGAATGTGGTAGACCATGGCGAGGGCATTTTTTAAGCATTCCTTTGAATCTCTCTCAAGCTTCACTGCAGGATTCATCGTTCCGTTGCTTAAATGTCATTATGTCGCCTCTCAGCTTGACATTCTTGGTTAGAGGGAAATACTTAAGCAAGAATTGCCTAGCCATCTCATTCCAAGTAGTTATAGATTATGGCACTAAAGTTCCTAGCCATGCTAGAGTATCACCACCAGGTGAATAAGGGAAAAGACTTAATCTTAAAGCTTCTCCTGACACTCCAGGGATGACAAATGAGTCACACACCTCAAAGAAAGACTTGAGATGTTGGTAAGGGTCTTCAGCAATTAGACCATGAAATTGCCCTTTGAATTGAAGCATTTGGAACATCACAGGCTTTAGCTCAAAGTGTTGTGCTTGAATTCCAGGCCTCACTATCACAAGATTCAGTTCATTGTATATTGGGGTTGCATAATCTTGTATGGCACTCTCCCTATCATCAACAATTTGCACTATATTTCCAGGGTTAACAGCCTGATTAACTGCATCAGTTGGTTGTTGCCTTACAGGTTCTGGATTCATGACTGGTCTATTTTGTAGCTCAGCTATATCTTGTTGACCTTCTTCCTGATTTAGTCTTTCTTTCCTTTCTCTTCAGATTCTCCTTAGAGTCCTTTCAATTTCAAGGTCAAAGTCCAATGAGAATTCTAGATCAGGAAACTCATTCATGCACCTTCATAGTACTTGCAATTCACAAGCGTTTAATCAGTTTCCGTGAGCACTAAATTCACCTAAACTCACTTTTAAAAATAGTTTTGTTGCTATTATCCTCAGCAACGAAGCCAAAAACTTGTTGACAAAAACAAGGTGCGAGTGTACACCCTGAAGTAGTAGCAAACAAGGTCGATCCACAGAGATAATTGAACAAAATCTCTAATTAAAAGCCATTGTTTAAGAGAATAGAAGTCACCAAAATTGAGTTGTTAAAAGACTAAAAATAGACTGAGAAATTAGAGGATAAACTTTAGTAGGTGATTTGGTGAGTATTTTGTGCAAAATGAGTAAGAACAGGCTCAGGTTAGGGAATTCAACGGTTGACTGCTATAGGATGCTACAACATTTCTATACTGCTTAATACCACTAAAACAACTTTTATGCTTCTTCCGAAGTCAAACTACTAAGTCCATTTCCATGCTCTTAGTTAATTTTAAGCTCTAGTATTCTTTTAATGCATTAGGCAGAGGGAGATTCAACTAATGAGAGTATTAACGGGTTCACTTAGTGCTTCCCTTCCCAAGTTCACACTAAAATGCAAAATGTAGAGATGACCAGCCAATACATTCAGATTAATCAAATAAATTTCATTAATACTCTGTAAAAAAACCTAGCTAAGAGTTGTTGTACAGTCTTGCAACAGTTCAACAAAAGTGAATCCCTAACCTTTGCCTTAGAATATTTAGTTCATGCTTAAGAGTAAAGAGAAACAACTAGCTAAAATTAATTCAGACATGATCAAAGGAAATAAAACTCGAATACTCAATGGTTACAAAAGAAAATGAAGTTTAACTCAAACTTAGTCTAATAGAAGAAAGAGTGGGACAAAATAGGTAGAAGGATAGAGGGGAAGAAGCCTTCTTTCCAAAAGTGTTCCCATTAGAGCAAGCTTTTCTCTTCCTTTCCTTCTTGGGCAAAGTCTCTTTGGACAGCTCTTGGTCCTTCTTTTGTCTCCTTCTCCCAAATTAAAGGAATGAATGATGAATTCTGCTCTCTCTTCCATAATTAGTCACCTTTTTCTCTCACCATCTTATCCACTTTGGCAACCCAAAAGGGCTGAATTAGCCAACTAATGCATGTAGAGCTCTTTGACTGGTTATAAATTACATGGCAAATGCCAGCTCAATTAATGAGGTGCCATGTCATTTCCCTTTCTCTCCAGCTCAATAATGCAACAGGAATTTATTTTGTCAACTGGGATGCTACAGCAAAATTGGCAATTTCACATAGATTAGTCATTTTTCTTTGAATTTTTATCACTTAACCTTAATCACACTAATCATCAATTCATTAGCTCAAAAGTAAATACAAGTACTAGATCACATAATTCATGCTCAAAGAAGTGTCTAAAAAAGGTCATACATGACTCATAATGCACTTAAACCATTACTCGCCCCTGAGTAATGCTTGGATTCCTTTCTAAACCCCTTCTATTGATCCCTCTTTGTACTAAACTTACTTAGTCAGAGTTGCCAAATACATCGTTAGGCAATCCTCCCTAAACCTTTCACTACACATTTTTCTCACTCTCTAAATTTTATAAATCTGCTTTTGTCAAGCTTCACAGATCAATCACCAACTGGATTCAACTTCCCTTAGAAATTTCTTCTTATGTGGTTTTCATTTGAGGGGGACTTCTATCCTAGGTCCCTTGTGCAACCTACTGTAGCAGCACACTAGGTTCCCTATACTTCAGCTTCCTTACAACTCAATTTCACCTTAAACACTAACTTCTTGGTTTTGGCTTATGACACTTTATTCTACTTTCCTTTTGCTTTCTATTTTTTTTTCCTGAGCATGGAGGGGGCTAATACATTGCATAGTCTTTTGGGCTTTATTAAGGTTGGAAATTGCAATGCATAGCCCTTTACTTTTGTTTGGCTCTTTGGCTTTTTCTTTCTTTTTTCTATTTTTTTTTTTTTGGGTGAGCTTTACCTAATCAAGATATGTTGAATTACTTCTGTAAACAACTTATCTATCTAGGTGGATACTCACTTTCAGCAAGAAAGGAGGAGTATACTCACTTTGCATAATTTGAGATTACCTATCAAGATGTGTTGAATTAATTTTGTAGACAGCCTATCTATCTAGATGAACGCTCACTTAGAAAGGAGGAGTGCACTCAAAATGGCTGACCATACCCCCAAACTTGAAGATTTCATTGTCCTCGATGAAATAAGGTTCAGAAAAGCTAAAACATTCAGTTATCTAGTAGCTACTGAAGGAAATGACCTCATGCAACCCTCAAACTACTCATTCATAGGATAAATTGCTAGTGGAAGATCCTTTAATTGATAGGTGTTCTATAAGGCTTAATTAGAGTTGATCTCACAACAGAAAAAGCATTTTGAATTAACAAAGTTGGGTGGTTTGGGCTAAGGGAATTCTGCCTAAAAACTCTAGCCAACTCAACCAAATAACTGGTTTCCAGAAGAGATCAGTCGAAAGAGATTTAGAAGCAAACACATCATAATCATTTCATTTAATACATTCTTAGCAATACATCAAGAGAATGGGGTTTACCAATCAGAGGGGTAGATAAAGCATCAAAAGGAAAGATCTAGGTTCAGCAGCAAGAAAATACTTAAATAAGACAAGAAGCAATACAATAGTAAATAGACAATGGCCTTCACCAAAGGCCTTACAACAACACACATTTCACCTACAGCATAAGAACAGAAGAGTAGTAAAGAGAGAGATACAGGCTAGCAAAGGAAAAGGACCCTTCCTTAATTATCATTGTCCTAATCTGGAATCTCACTAGGGGTCCAATTGGTTAACACCTCATTAGGGAAATGGGGAAATAGAGGATAATGGTGCTGGAAGTTGGCTTGCATAGCTCTCTGAATGGCTCTATCTCTATTTTGTGCATTATCCCAATAAGTACGCTGTTGGGATTCATTGTGGCTCATTCGCTGTAGCATTGTGGCTTGTTGATCCATCAAGGTGTTCAACCAGTCAGCATATTTATGCACCTTATTTTGCCTTCCTCTTTTGTCAACCTCGCAATCCCCACATGATCTATGCCTCTTTTCTCCTCCCAAGACTCTTCATACTCTCCCAAGGGTACTCCAGCTTTAAGGCATAGAGTTGTGATAGTGCTTGGGAAAAATAGCTTTCCAATATTCTTCCTCGAGCAGCCATATATCTTAGGGGATATGAATTGACCCACATCTATTCCCATCCTTTAGATAATGGCATAGATCAGGGTGAGCCTCTCAGCCAAAACACTAACGTCATGTGTAGTTGGGAGGATTTGATGTTTGACAAAATA
This sequence comes from Telfairia occidentalis, assembly GCA_026257165.2. Lineage (NCBI taxonomy): Eukaryota > Viridiplantae > Streptophyta > Magnoliopsida > Cucurbitales > Cucurbitaceae > Telfairia > Telfairia occidentalis. The sequence continues at coordinate 10,930 of JAOANK020011192.1, read as the reverse complement.
AAGCCATATGTTGGCTGATGATTTGAGGTGGAATCCTAGGAGTGTCTTCTTCCCTTCTTTGGATATGTTCTATTGGGCTCCTTCAATACCTACCTCTCGCAGGACAATATTTAATTAAATTTCATCAATCTCTCCTACTAGAGAATTGCATGCTGCCCTTGGTAGATTTGGAAGGTTGTAAAGAGAATTGACGGCTTCAAGAGACCAGTCAATTACCTTTCCCCATACTACCAGTTGAAATCCTTCCTCCTCTTCAATGTTAGCATAAAATTCCCTTACCAGGGTACACAAGGCCTAGTTTTGCACTGAAAATGTTCAAATTATGCTGCATTATGATGGAAGAAATAGTTGTTGGCAGGTCCTGAAGAGGCACTTCAAAGCCCATTTCCATTAAAAATCTCCTTTTCTTAGCTGCTCATATTTCTCGTGAGCTTCATTAGTTATAAACTTCTCTATTTGGTCAATATCTTCTTGTCCACGAACCATTGGCTGCTTTCCCTTGGATTTCTTACCCTTGGATTTTACTTTTGGTGCTAGAGAAAGTTGTTGTGGCTCCTCTTCTAGTGTAAGCTCAGTTGGCTCAAAGTGCAGCTGTTCTTGCTCTAAAATAGCTTTTTCTTTAGAAGATCTGGTGTGTCTGGTAGGAGGGGGCGTACAGGTGGTGATTGGGAGCTTGATTCAGCATTCTTGTTCTTCTTACTCTTGAAAAGATTTTTCAATTTTGGGGCCATTTTTTGTTTGTGCAGTGAGGGTAAGGGGTTGGATTCAATAAGGAGCTTGCAGAATATGCACAATTATACTCAAATGAGGATGATGAAACAAACCTGTTATGTGACACTATTTATAGAATGGAACTAGGGGTAATTTTGTACACAACCACCCCTGATTCTCGTTGAACCACCTCCTGCAATGCAAATGGAAATAGAAATTTTCTTATTTTGAAAATTGAATTCAAACAAAAACTACTTCCCTTTTTTCAGTAGATGGTTATTCCCCAAAATGCTGAAGCAGTTTCTTTTGCATGGAGAAGATTTGACTGCTCATTTCCCATTTGGTGCAAGTTCCAACAGCTGGACGAATTAATTCCCCAAATCTCCCTTTAATGCTGCAGCAATTCTCACAGTGTGTAACATCTTTTCTGATTTGATTTCCAAAATATGTTTTTGCCATTAAATTAGTTCCCTATACACTTAATCACACATTAAAAGTTCACCAAAAATGATCTTCCCACTTAATGCCAATGATCGGACCCAATAAAGTGTCATCGCAAGTGTACGGGTCGATCGTAGTAATAACGGCCCAAGAGGCCGAGTATCGTCCTTAGGGAATCGTGTTTTTGTAATTTTTCTAGTTATCAACTAGTTCTTCTCAATTTTATTTAGGGATCTTAAGGTCATGAAATAGTGAAATTTAGAAAACAATAAAGAAAACTCACTAATGGATAAAAAAATCGAGGGAAAAGTAGTTTTAGGGTGTTGGTGTTTATTTTTATCGATCCCATTAAACAGTCAATTAATTATTCAAATGCACTTCCCTTTATCTTTTTGCCTAAGTCTAGAATTTCATAAGTTTGAGTTTCCTCTCTCGAGCTCAACCACCCTCAATTGATTAGCCTAATTCAATTTCTTGCAATTAAACTAACAATTGGAAATAAAGTATTCGTCCACAATCTCACACGCTCTCCTATCACTCTCGTGCATACAAGAATTCGTGTTCAAATCCCAAGGCCTAATTTATCACCCTCTATCTCAAGCAAGATAATAAAAGCTAGCACCTAACAATCAATGACCACTTAATTGTAAGGAATTTAATGCTGGAATTTGAAAAACAAGCAGAAAATCAATGCATTCTATAAAGAATCAACAAATTTAATGGGCCTTCAAAAATCCCAACACCCTAAAACTCAAATAAATTAGCTCCTACACATCATGAATCAGTACAGAAACATGCAGAAAACTCCAACAAAATAGACAAGATACTGAAAATAAAAGAGAAGAGAAGACTCTCAGATGAATTCCACGTCGTTTCTACCGTGGGCACTCTTCTCGAGGTGAGAAAATCCAATCTCGAGAACTCCAAGGTCTCTCTAACCTTCTAGAACAGTACCCTCATTAGTTTCTGTAGAAACCCATCGAAATTCGCACCCCAAAAAATGTTCTCCCAGCCCTAATCGCTAAAGAATACATTTATACTAATCTGACGATAGTGTTGAGACGCTATAAGATAGTGTCGCGACGTTGGTCCAAAATTTTTTTCCAAAAATGCATTTTGGGTGAGGTTAAAAAAATCGTAGCGTCGCAACACTACCCATGTGAGGCAGGAGAGGCGCACGTTGTGCGGCAGTGACGTTCACGAGCATGCGTGCTGTGCGGTGTTGAGGCAGCGTTAAGTTGGCGTCGCGGGTAAGGATGCGCATAGGGGAGGGGGCGAAGCACGCGGCTGCGCAGCAGCGGTGCTGTCTTCAACAGCGTCGTGACACCATTGAGCAGTGCCTCAACGCTGATGATCCAAGCCCAAAAATTCCAGTTAATTTCAGCATCTCAACACCTATGCATGGCGTCTTTACGCTGCCTCCTCGAGTCCCTTTGTATTTTGGCCTCTTTTCTTCTTTCCTTAGCAAAAATTAGTCTTCCTAAGCCCATTTCTCGACCCGATCATCCTCAAAATCATATTTCCTTCTAATTATGCTCGGTACTTACAACTTAACATAAAAACACATGAAAACATCAAAATTATCTAACAAAACTAGCTAGAATCAAGCCTAAGGATAGCACTTTTTTGTGTGCTATCAAACACCCGCAAACTTAATCTTTTGCTAGTTCCGAGCAAAATTAAAATAGAATACTAACAAGATAATGAAACTCCTCTAAGCATGCAATTGATTCAAGCCTCAATGCTCCAATAGACATGTAGATGCAAACATAGAAACTTACAAGCACATTCTATCACCGAGAGATTTCAAGGCCAATTCTCTTCACCCCTCGTGTGAGTGTGTGCAAGCCCTTGTAGTCCTAATCCTTATAAGCCGGAGTGACCTTAGAAAAACCTCCTAAGGCTCTCATACTTCAACCAATGGAACATCTAAGCAACTCAAATACATCCTAGAGCTTTATTTCTTTCTCTCTCTTTTCTCTCTTTTTCTATTTTTCTACTTTTCTCTTTTGTTTTTCTTTTCTTTTGCTAGAAGGGGAACCAATTCAAGATGTATCACCTTCGTTTTGGCTTACCCCTACTTCCGAGGTGCTGAGTATCCAACTACGAGCAATTCATCTATCCAAGGACCAAGGCTTACTCACTTTCTTTTTGCATATTGCATTGCTCATCGACTAAGGCTATAACAAAGGAGGAGTAATCCCCTTCATTTTATTCCCTTTTATTTAAACTAGACATGCATAAGAACTACTCAAACAAAACCGCGACCTTTTCAGAGATTTCCTCAAGATAAATCAATCTCCCTAAAGACACCCTAGACCTTCAGAACTTAGACAAGAGGGCTACGTGCTCAATAGACAAGAAATTCCAAGAAGGATTTGAAATAACCCAGCTAAAAATGATGTTATCTCATTTCCACAATCACACACAACAAATCATTTAGAGCAATATCACAAACTCTCCTCATCAACAACATGCAAAGAGGAAGTCCACAACGATTCAACACATATCAATTTCTGAAAAATTGAAAAAATTAGGCTCAAAATCACCCTAAGCTAATCAGGACTCACAGAGTACTACCCACACCCCCAAACTTAAAGCATACATTGTCCTCAATGTATAAATCACTAAATATGCAAGAACAATGAAATAAACATAGAGTGGATAATACTGTCCTGATAGGAGATAGAAGATCATAAACAGTATCCATAATCAAATAGAGTGTCACAAAAGATCGAGGTTCAGCTTCGGGAACGAGATTTACTAGCACTCAACACCTGGAGTAAAGGAAGGTTCACTGTATGATAGGCTTGTGGACTGAGTACGATTGTACTAAGACTCCTGAAAAATAGGGCAAATATGTGCAAAATTCATGAGATTTGGGCAAACAACAACTAACAACACAAATTATACAAAACAGAAAACAAAAATTCTTGGGTTGCCTCCCAAAAAGCGCTTGGTTTAACGTCTCTAGCTAGACTGGACATTGAATACTCATTCTTTAAACACTCTGTCCTTGATCCATCGTGCCTCCTTCCTGCATTAGTTCTTCACCCTAAGAAGCACATGCAAGAAAGTATTCTCTTCTACTCTACTCACAGTGGCAAGAATAATAACATGCATAGAAGAGTCAAGAAAAGCATATCGTAGATGTAGGGGTAGCGGTTTCAAATTCGAATCAGGAGGCTTAACATTCCAACTACATTTCGCATCATTAGCAGGCAAAAAGACATTTTCAACATGATGATTCACAGCAGACAAAGAAAGATGCTTATTCATATAAATAGATTTCTCAGTGGGGGAAGCATGCATAATTTCATTTAAAGCACCAAACTACCATAAGTGGGGTTCAGTATGCACTTCCGCTTATCAGACAATTTAGATATCTCAGAGTGCACATTTGCATTATTATTATTCTTAATATCCAACTTATAACAGATACCTACCTCAAGAGGGTTCTTAGGAGTTCTATAGATGTCAAAGCTTACCTCCTCATCATTCACCCTTAAGGTGAGGTTACCTTGTTTGACGTCAATTAAGGCCCTTCCGGTGGCCAAGAATGGTTTTCCCAAAATGATGGGGATCTCTGAGTCTTCTTCCATATCTAAGACTATGAAATCTGCAGGAAAAATGAACTTGTCAACTTTAACTAACACATCCTCTATTATACCTTTTAGGTATTTCATCGATCGGTCAGCTAATTGAAGTCGGATGGTAGTCGGTTGTATGTGCCGCAAGTCCAATTTCCTATAAATAGATAGAGGCATGAGATTGATAAATGCACCAAGATCACACAAAGCACGGTTAATCTCTAAGCTACCAATAGTACAAGAGATAATAAAACTCCCTGGGTCCTTGAGTTTCTCGGGTAGCTTCTTTTGTAGTATGACACTACACTGCTCTATCAAGTCCACCTTCTCAAACTGACCAAATCTCTTCTTCTTAGATAACACTTCCTTCATGAACTTTATGTAGTTCGGCATTTGCTCCAGGGCATCTAAAAAAGGAATGTTAATATGCAATCTCTTAAAAATATCCAAGAATTTAGAGAATTGGTCATCCATATCTTTTTTTATAAAACGCTGAGGGTAAGGGACTCTACTTAAATCAATAGGAGGGGAACCAATATACTTCTCAGAACTTGATGATTCTATTGTGTTCTTCTTTTCCTCAGCCACCTTCTCTTCAGCCTTCTTTTCTTTCTCTTTCTTCTCAACGATTGCTTCTGTAGCCTTCTCCTCGGCTCTTTCTTCACAGGCTCATGTTTTTCATGTTCAGCTAAGGTTCTGCCACTTCTCAACATAATAGCATTACAATGTTCCCTAGGATTAACTTCAGTGGTACTGCAGAACTTACGTTTCTGCATCGTACTTAATGTAGTGGCAATCTGTCCAACCTGGACCTATAGATTTTTCATGGCCTTCTCTTGGCTGTCCATCCTATTCTCCAGGATTGTTGTTCTGTTCCTTGATTCTGTCATAAAAGTTCTCATCAAGTCCTCCATGGAAGATTTTTCAGCGTGCTTCTGAGGTGAGCAAGTAGAACTTGGAGGTGCTTGCAATACATTCTTAGTGTTAACATAAGAGAAATTTTAATGATTACGCATACCTGGATGACAATGGTTCGGTAGTGGGTTCTGTTGGCCTCTCATAAGGTCGATTGATGAAATTTACTTGTTCCATTTACTGGTTCTCCCAAGATGGGTAAGAGTTGCATGCCGCCATTGATGCAATTGACTAGTTCTTACTGGCATCACAAAGTTGTTCAAAGCATTAGTAAGTGTTGCCATTTGAGCTCTTAGAGAATGCACTTCGCCTAATCCATAAATCCCTATAGCTTTCGGGGTGGACCTTTCTGATGGCCAATTGTAACTTGTAGTCACCATCTCTTCCAATAAAGCCTGGGCTACCTGAGCTATCTTCGAAAAGATTGACCCTTTTGCAGCTGCATCCACAATTTACTTGTTAGTACTCGATAAACCATTATAAAAATATTGTACTTGAAGCCAATCGGGATATCCATGCTGAGGACATCTTCGGAGCAACTCCTTGAATCTATTCCATGACTCGTACAACTACTCATCCTCAGCTTGTTTGAAATGGCTGATCTCATTCCTTAGTCGCTGGGTTTTTGCTGGTGAGAAGAATTTATTCAGGCAGGCTTGGGCAAGCTCATCCCACGTTGAGATACTGTCTGTTGGTAAGGTCTTCAACCAGTCTTTCGCCTTGTCCTGCAAAGAAAAAGGGAACAGGCATAAGTGAATAGAAGCATTAGGCACTCTGTTCAATTTAACGGTACTGCAGATCTCGTGGAATGAACCAATGTGCTTATGTGGGTCATCTGCAATGGAGCCTCAGAAAGCACAATCTCGGACCATTTAGATCAATCCGGACTTTAATTCAAAGTTAGCGGCATTGATCGGTGTGTACACTATCCCTGGCTGAGTAGTTGGGACTGTATGCTAAAAATAGTCTCGGATAGTCCGTGGGTCTCCTTCTTGCTCTGCCATTTGCTCGTGTACTGCTCTCTCTCCCTTCGACTCCTCCTACAGGTTCATTCGATCTCTGGATCAAAGGGAACAGGGTTAGTGCTTCAAGTACAGGTCATACACCAAAAGAATACAAAAATAAAGATAAAGAAAAAAATACGTACACCCTAAATTCAGACCTACTTGAACGCCTCGATAGTAGAAAAACAAAAACGCACCGATTCCCCAGCAAGGGCACCAAAAATTTGACCCAACAAAGCGTCACCACAAGTGTATGGGTCGATCGTAGTAATAACGACCCAAGAGGCCAAGTATCGTCCTCAGGGAATCATGTTTTTGTAATTTTTCTAGTTATCAACTAATTCTTTTCGATTTTATTTAGGGATCTCAAGGTCATGCAATAGTGAAATTTAGAAAACAATAAAGAAAGCTCACTAATGGATGAAAAAATCGAGGTAAAAGTAGTTTCAGGGTGTTGGTGTTTATTTTTATCAATTCAATTAAATAGTCAATTAATTATTCGAATGCACTTCCCTTTATCTTTTTGTCTAAGTCTAGAATTTCATAAGTTTAGGTTTCCTCTCTCGAGCTCAACCACCCTCAATTGATTAGCCTAATTAAATTTCTTGCAATTAAACTAACAATTGGAAATAAAGTATTCGTCCACAACCTCACGCACTCTTCTATCACTCTCGTGGATACAAGAATTCATGTTCAAATCTCAAGGCCTAATTTATCAGTCTCTCTCTCAAGCAAGATAATAAAAGCTAGCACCTAATAATCAATGGCCACTTAATTGCAAGGAATTTAATGTTGGAATTTGAAAAGCAAGCAGAAAATTCAATGCATTCTATATAGAATCAACAAATTTAATGGGCCTTTAAAAATCCCAACACCCTAAAACTCAAATAAATTAGCTCCTATACATCATGAATCAGTACAGAAAAATACAGAAAAATCCCATAAAACAGACAAGATACTGAAAATAAAAGAGAAGAGAAGACTCTAAGATGAATTCCACGTCGTTTCTGCCGTGGGCACGCTTCTCGAGGTGAGAAAATCCAATCCCGAGAACTCCAAGGTTTCTCTAACCTTCCAGAACAGTACTCTCATCAGTTTCTGTTGAAACCCATCGAAATTTGCACCCCAAAAAATGTTCTCCCAGCCCTAATCACAAAAGAATACATTTACATTGATCTACCGACAATGTTGAGACGCTATAAGACAGCGTCGCGACGCTGGTCAGTAGAATTTTTCCAAAACATGCGTTTTGGGTGAGGTTAAAAAAATAGCAGTGGCGCGACACTGCCCATGTACTGCAGGGGGAGGCATCGGCGCGTTGGGCAGGAGAGGCGCGCGTTGGGTGGCAGTGACATTTGCGAACGTGCTATTCGGCGCTGACGCGCATTGGGGGGGGGAGCGCGCACTTTGCTACTAGGGCACGTGGCTGCGCGGCAGTGATACTGTCTTCAACAGCGTCGCGTTACCGTTGAGCAGCGATCCAAGCCCAAAAGTTTCAACTGATTTCAGCGTCTCAACGCCTGTGCATGGCGTTTTGACGCTGCCTCCTCAGGTCCCTTTGTATTTTGGACTCTTTTCTTATTTCCTTAGCCAAAATTAGTCTTTCTAAGCCCGTTTCTTGACCCGATCATCCTAAAAATCATATTTCCTTCTAATTATGCTTGGTACCTACAATTTAACATAAAAACACGTGAAAGTACCGAAATTATCGAACAAAACTAGCTAGAATCAAGCCTAAGGATAGCACATTTTCGTGTGCTATCAACCAACCTGTGAACTTTTCACTCAATATCAACCTATGATCTTGTCACTCTCATTATTTAGAAGTTACACAAGCATGCCAATTTATTTCCCACGCATAAGAGATAATCATTCTTTTCTTTGTAACCAACTCTAAGAAGTCCACAAAATAAACTAACTAAAATTTAATTAAGACCTTAGTTACTTAATCGAAATAATACTATAAAAGAAAACAACAAATAGAAGAAAGGAGAAAATTAACTAACTTAACTGCCTCCTTGTGCCATTGGTTTCAAACTTGGTCAGTTAGTTTCTCGGAGGTGATTGTCCTGCTGAAATCCTCTGCATAATAGTGCTTCAATTGTTGACCATTTACCTCAAACACTCTCTCATCTTATTCATCCATCACTGAGACAGCTCCATGAGAGAACACTTCCACGATAACAAATGGTCTAGACCATTTTGATTTCAATTTACCAGGAAACAGTTTCAACCTAGAGTTGAAGAGGAGAACCTTTTGACCTTTCTCAAATACCTTTGGATGAATTTTTCTGTCATGCCAATTCTTTGTTTTCTCCTTGTATAGTTTGGCATTTTCATAAGAGAACTGGTGCAATTCATCTAACTTATTTAGTTGTACCTTTCTTAACTCTTTTCCTGCACTAGTGGTTAAATTCAACTCCTTGAGTGCCCAATACACCTTATGTTCCAACTCTAATGGTAAGTGACAGGCTTTTCCATAGACAATTCTGTAGGGAGACATCCCTAGAAGGGTCTTGTATGCAGTTCTGTAAGCCTATAAAGAGTCTTCCAACTTAATTGTCCAATCTTTCCTATTGAGATTTACCACTTTTTCCAAAATTCTCTTGATTTCTCAATTTGAGATTTCGGCTTGGTCATTTGATTGTAGGTGATAGGGAGTAGCTACCTTATGCTTGACATTGTACTTGATGAGCAATTTTGATAGTAGCCTGTTCATGAAATGGCTCCCTTCATCACTTATAAGTACTCTGGGAGTCCCAAACCTTGTAAAGATCTGTTTATGCAAAAATCTCAAGACTGTCTTGGCATCATTGCGGAAGCATGCTGCAGCTTCTACCCATTTGGATACATAGTCACATGCTACCAAAATGTATTGGTTCCCAAAAGAAGGAGGGAATGGTCCCATTAAATCTATTCCCCAAACATAAAAAATTTATACTTCTAGCATCATTTGTAAAGGTATTTTATCTCTTTTTCCAATACTACCTATCCTCTGGCACATATCACAAGTCTTGCTCATGAAATGGGCATCCTTCAAGACAGTAGGCCAATAGTACCCACTTTGAAGCACCTTAGCAGCTGTTCTCTGTCCTCCAAAATGACCTTCATATGGGAATTTGTGGTAGTGTTCTAAAAGAGAGGGTATTTCTTGCTCAGCAACACATCTTTTGAACATTCCATCTGCACATTATTTATACAAGTAAGGGTATCCTAGTAGAAAAATCTAGCATCATGTTTAAACTTCTTCATGGCCAATGGAGATAAATCTGGTGGCTGAATTCCACTTGCTAAACAGTTGGCCAAGTCTGCAAACCGTGGTACTATGTTCAATGGTGTTGCTTGAATTGCAAATAGTTGCTCATCAGGAAAATTCTCTTTGATTTCTACTCTGTCTTGTGGCTTCTCAATCCTGGAAAAGATGGTCAGCTATTACATTTTCAGTGCCTTTCTTATCTTGTATTTCCACATCGAATTCCTGCTGCAACAGTATCCATCTTATTAACCTAGGCTTAGCATCCTTCTTCAACAACAAGTATTTGATGGTAGCATGGTTAGTGTGTACCACTACCTTAGTACCTATCAGATATGCCCTGAACGTTTCAAATGCAAAAACCACAGCAAGCAATTCCTTCTCTGTGGTTGTATAGTTGAGTTGGGTTTCATTCAAGGTGTGACTAGCATAATAGATAGGGTGGATGATCTTTTCCTTTTTCTGGCCAAGCATTGCTCTTACCACAAAATCACTGACATCAAACATGAGCTCAAAAGGTAGCTCCCAAGTAGGGGCTGCCATGATAGGTGTTGTAATGAGTGCCATTTTCAGGATTCTAAATGATTTTACATAGTCCTTCCCAAATTGAAATGGTTTATTCACTTCTAATAGGCTGCATAGTGGCTTGGATATCTTTGAAAAGTCCTTTATGAACCTTCTGTAGAAGCCAGCATGACCCTAGAAGCATTTGATCCCCTTCACTGTGCTAGGGGGTTCCATCTTCTCAATTACTTCCACCTTAGCCCTATCCACTTCAAGACCTCTCTTAGAAACCTTGTGGCCAAGCACTATACCTTCGGTCACCATAAATTGACACTTCTCCCAGTTAAATACCAAATTTTTTTCTTCACATCTTGCCAATACTTTGCCCAAGTTGTTCAAACATGTTGCAAAGTCTTCCCCAAACACTGAGAAATTATCCATGAAGACTTCTACCACTGATTCCACTAGGTCTGAGAATATTGCCATCATGCACCTTTGAAAAGTAGTTGGGG
>JAOANK020010996.1:0-21877 GCA_026257165.2 Telfairia occidentalis | reverse complement strand
CAATTCAAATTATTCTCAAAATATTATTTCTTGTGAACGAGCTAGCAAGTGGACCTTATGGACCTACAGATTAGAAGGTCCAATGACCCTGGATTAATTAATTAAACTCTTTAATTAATTGTCCGATATTCATTAACTGCAGTCACTCCACTAAAGAACGACACATGCACTCTTCGCACTGTAGATATATTTCTGTATCCATGGATTTAATCAATCAACAGTAAGTCGACCCTTCATGAATCGTACATAGCTATAACTGAGTCAAAATTACCGGTTTACGTCTGTAGTTATATCTAACTTCTTAAGTACCACCAATCCCTCTAATGAACAATTAGTCATAGTCCAACTATAACTAGATCCCTCTCTGGCTAGTGAGAGGGTGAGGCGCCTCATTGTTCAAGACTCGAAATCAGCCCTTAAGAGAACAATTCATGTACTCACCCTCGAAACGGGAAGGGGTGAATTCCATCTCGTGTCGCTATGTTCCCAACTACTTACCGGGAAAATCTCCAAAATGGTAGGCTTATTGAGTCAGCTAACTTGGCCACTCTCACCCATACAGATCAAAGGATTGCCCTCATAGGCAGGAGTTCACAACTCACTCAAGATTAAGGTCGAGTCACTTATGATCATCCTAGTGAAATGTTAATCTCTTCAAGTAATGACGTTATATAGAGAGACTAATCATTTCGCAATCTGGTCTTATACAAACTCTTTATATAGGATACCCTCACTCACATGTCTTCACATGAACGATTAGGATCATAACTGTTTATAACACTTTACAACTCTTGTAACAATTACAAACTGGGTTGTATCCAATAGTGTTACCAGGATAAGGTATGCAACCTTATCCATATACTATAGATCGTTTGGATTATTATTTAAACATGATCCACCTGTATGTCTGCCACATATATTTTTAAATTACATAAAATAACCTTGGATCTTAGTTTATGGGATTGAGTGTTAATGCACACTATAAGTGAAATAAAATAACATCTTATTTTATTAAATAAATAATTTGTTTACAATAATTACAAAATTACGAAACTCTCGAGATTTAGGGCACCAACCCCAACAGTACTGTCATTATCAGATCAATTATATTCATGCTAATCTAATACCCATGGATCTTAGTTTATTGGATTGGGTGTTAATTTGTAGGTGTTGACACAGTTTGTTGACAATGTAGGTGATGTTCGGTCTTGTGATTGTTAAGTATTGAAGTGGCCCTACATTGCTTTTATATTAAGTGGGATCAACTAAATCATTGTCAGTTGGGGAGTCAATTCTTATGATGGCAATAGGCGTGCTGAGGTGTGCTACTTCCATCATTTTTGTTTTGCTCAATATGTCTGAGAATGATTACAGTTGGTGTATAAGTGACTTCTATGCCTAGGAAATAGTATAGTGATCCAAGATCCTTTAGAGAAAATTTAGAACTCAAATGATCAATAAGTTTTTTTTTTTTTTTTTTTTTAATTTTTTTGTTTTTTTTTTTTTATAGCTTTGAGGTATGTTCCTGTCATGATTATATCATTAACATAAACTAGCATTGGTATAAGGGCCATGCCATCTCTAAATATGAATAAAGTAGTATTAAGTAAGGTGAGGAGAAACTAATATGAAGGAAGAAATGAGAGAACCTTTCAAACTTTGCTTTCGAGGCTTGTTTTAGTCCATAGAGTAAGCGATTGACTTTGCAGACTAGATGTGGTTTTTCTAGGTCATGAAATCTATGAGGTTGATCATGTATACTTCTTCCTTAAGGGTGCCATGAAGGAAGACATTCTTAACGTCTAGTTGTTTGAAATTCCATGCAAGCTAACTACTAGATAGATTATCAGTCAGATAGTGATGGGGTTGAGAATAACTCTCTTTTGGAGAGTTATCAAATCCCCTAACTTGAACTATTGCTCGTCCTCGAGTAATGCTTTAGACTTCTAATAGATCAAACAGAATGATCTAGCAAACAAAATCTTGTAGCAGAATTACATAAACAATTCAATGAAAGACTATCAACTATCCAGCTGTCTCACATCTCTTTCAAGTGAATCCTTGATCTTCCCTCCATCTTTCTGCACATGCCACAAATTTCACTTATACTAAAGGTTCTAACTCTTAATTAGCTAACTCCTAAATCATCAACGTTATTGTGCAATCTTTCAACCAGATTCTCATTCTATTCCATTCTCTATCTTGTCTTTGGATCCCTAGATTTTAGTTTACAGAAATTGCTTATAGAATGCTCTCTTAAAAGTTTTTCACACAGCGAAGGGAACAGTTATAGCCTTTATTTTCAAGACTCATCACTTATCAGGAATTTTATTCATATTCTTGGTAGCAAGCCTTCCTGTTATAAAGAAATAGTAATATTCAACCAACACTCATTCCTCATAATTCCCTTTCTCTATTGTTTTCTTCAAATATTCAACTTTCTTTTGAGTTATTTTTTTTACACATAAAAAACAAGTATCTAAATGGAGAAGAGTGTACTACCAAAAACAGCGGAATGCACATTTACAATTTTCAAGATAATTCAGTAAGGCTCAAGAAGGACCAAAAGGACACAACATCCCCAAACTCAAAATGTGCATTGTCCTCAATGTACTAGACAATAAAGGAAAAAGGGGGGGGGGGGGGGAAACCCCAAACATAGTCTAAAGAATCCTGGACAAGTTTGATCAGGAAAACAAAATGATCCTCTAATTGCTAGAGCAAAATTTCCTCAGGGATCAACTAAACTAAAAGTAGTTTTTTAAGACTAGGCAAAATAGGTGGACTTAGTTGTGCAGAAATAGTCTAAATTAATAAGTTTTCGACCCTAAGAAACAAAGGTTAAAGCTCTCATACTAGTCAAATGTTGTCTCTTACTACAGGGTATATCAAAGTCTACTAATGCTGGATCAAAAGGTTTGCACAGAACAATTAATTTGATCATAACGCTACAAACCAGATTGTTGCAGTAGAATAATTCAGAACCCAACCAAAATATATTTCATTTAATAGAGGCAGTGGGTTACAAAATCGATTAGGGGGTCTATTAGCTTGTATTGAAAAAATCATAAAAGGATCAGAACAAAAACAAAATTTTAAAATAACAAAAATAAATAAAATTAAAGAAAGAAAGAAAGAGAAGGGACATGCAATCCCTTTAAATGCTTAATCCTCAAATACTGGATCTTGCTCCTCCACAACTTTGTCATACACTACTAGAGATGGTGGGATCCTAGGGTTCATTAAATCATCTGGAAAATGTGGGAAAGCAGCATAAGGCTTGACAAAGTTGGTGTGCGGGCTTCCTTAAGAGCAACATCATAGCGTCGAGCATAATTCTCAAAGGTCTGGAGTTGTCTGTCTTGAAATTCCATTCTGCTCATCAACAAGTCTTGTTGCTCCAACAAACAATATACTCCACATAATAGGCCTCCTCCTTGTCTAGGCATATGCTCATCTAGCCGCAGTCGCACCAGGTTGGCAGTGTCAATAACTCCCTTATCAAATAAAGGAATGTCGTTAGGATATATTGGCACACATGCCCTCTTACAAAGCATTATGATGGTGTTGGGGAAGAATAATTTTCCCACATTCTTCTTGGCACACAGATAAATTTTAGGATCAATTATTTTGACCACATTAATGCTCAGATTGCACATGATGACAAAGACGAGGAGGATATGATCCTTTTATGGTCGAGTCATGGGTTACTGACAGCGAACGAGTTTTCATAATTATCTACAAAATAAAAATTTGAAATTGAATTAGAGATAATTATAAAAAACTAAAACTAAATTTGAATTATTATTATTATTATTATTTTTGGAATTGAAGTAAGAAATAATATGGAATAAATTCACAATACCAAATCTAATTTTCATATTTGAAAGGAAATTTAAAAGATTTGAAATAAAATAAAATAACTAAATTAAAATTCTACGAGATCAAATCGAACTTAAGAAAAATAAATTAGTTTCAAATTCAAAATATTCTAACGAAAATATACCTAAAATAAAACAAATGGAAAAAAAAAATTTGAAAATAGAAAGGAGAACAAAGATAATTTATCGTTATGCTTCGATATTACTCCGCAACCTTTATGCGCTGTCAATTTTCTAGCAATTAGAGGGAAGCACTTTTATGAAGAAAGTTTCTCCCTAATAATGCTTGATCCTCTGTCCATTGACTTTGAAGTTTCTCCCATCTTTTTCATCTCTCAACATGATAGCTCCATATGAGAAAACTTCCAAAATAGTGAAAGGTCCTGACCAACGAGACTTTAATTTTCCAGGAAAAAGTTTAAGTTTTGAGTTGTACAACAACACTTATTTTCCTTTTTCAAAATGCTTAGGAATTAATCTCCTATCATGCCACACATTAGTATTTTCCTTGTAGATTTTTGCATTCTAATAAGAAAAATGACGATGCTTCTCCAATTCATTTAACTTTAGCAATCTCAATGCTCCAATTGTGTGGTGTCAAAGTTCGGATTCTTTAAAGGCCAGAAAGCCTTGTGTTCTAACTCCAGAGGCAAATGACATGCCTTGCCATATACTAACCTGTAAGGTCTTAAATGCAGTTCTATAAGCCTAAAGAGCATTTGGTAATCTAAAAGACCAATCCTTCCTCTTTGAGTTAACAACCTTCTCTACGATTCCCTAAATCTCCTTATTTGAAACCTCAGCTTGACCATTGACTTGTGATTGATAAGGGGTGGATATTCTGTGCTTAACACCATACTTGGCTAATAAATTTCTTAAGATCCTATTAGTAAAATGAGATCCTTCGTCACTTATTATAGTGCATGGAGCTCCAAAATGAGTAAAGATATGCTTTTAAAGAAATTCTAAAACTATTTTGGCATCATTCTAAGCTCAATCAATTGCCTCCACCCACTTTGACACATAGTCAATAGCTAACAAATATAAGAGTTACCATTCGAAGGGGAAAAAAGTCCTATAAAATCAATTCTCCAGTCGTCAAATAACCCTATCTTCAGAATGAAAGTCAGTGGCATCCCATCCTTGACTCCAAGATTTCCTTTTCTTCGGCATTTATTATATGTCTTGTTGAATAAATAAACGTCTTTGAACATTGATGGCTAAAAGTAACTTGATTGCAATTCTTTAGTTGTGGTTCTTTACCCTCCAAAATGTCCTCTGTAGGGTCTATGTGATAATGCTCTAGTATAGTTGGAACCTCTGATTGAGAAACACATATTCTTACTATTCCATCAACACATTGCTTGTAGACAAATGGATCATCCTAGAAATAGAAGTGCATATCATGAAGAAATTTCTTTAGTTGTTGTGTCGTCAATTCTGGAGGCAATAACCCAACTGCTAGATAGTTGGCGATATCGGCAAACCAAGGTGTTTCGACATCTATAATCTAAGATACTATAAACAACTGCTCATCTGAAAAATAATCACGAATCTCTGGTTGCTGTAGCATTTCTTTTGTTTGCTCAACTCTTAAAAAATGATCTGCAACATAGTTCTCTAAACCTTTCTTATCTTTAATCTCCAGGTCAAACTCTTGCAATAAAAGCACTCATCTGATAAGTCTTGGCTTTGCATCCTTCTCCACCAACAGGTCATGAATTGTTGCATGATCAATAAAAATAGTAACTCTAGAACCTACCAGATATGGCCTAAATTTTTCAAAAGCAAAAATTACTGCTAAAAGCTCATTCTCTGTAATTGTATAATTCAATTGTGTTTCATTTAAAGTTTTGCTAGTATAATAAATCGAATGAATCATCTTGTCATGATTCTGTTTCAGCATTGCTTCAACAACATAATCACTTGCATCATACATCAACTCGAAAGGTAAACTCCAATTGGGTGATGAGATTATTGGTATAGTGATCAACGCATTCTTCAACACCTGAAAAGCTTTCAAACAATCTAAATCAAACTCAAAAGATCTATTAGCTTCTAATAACATGCAAAGAGGTTAAGAGATTTTAGAAAAATCCTTGATGAACCTTTGGTAAAAACCTGTATGACCAAGGAAACTCCTAATTTTCTTTACAGAATTTGGTAGTTCTATCTTCTCAATGATTTCAATATTGGCTCTATCCACTTCTATTTCTTTTTCAAAAATCTTATGGCCTAGAACAATGTCTTCCTTTACCATGAAGTGACATTTTTTTCTATTTAAAACCAAGTTTGCCTTTTCACATCTCTTTAAATCTTTACCCATATTATCTAAACATGTGGTGAATGAATTTCCAAAAACTGAGAAATTGTCCATAAACACCTCCATGATTAATTCAACCATATCAGAGAAAATAGTCACCATACACCTCTGAAAAGTTGCTGGGGCATTTTAGAGACCAAAGGGCATCCTTCTAAATGCAAATTACCGTAAGGGCAAGTAAATGTGGCTTTCTCTAGATCATCAAGGGCTATACTAATCTCGTTATCACCAGAATAACCATTTAAAAAGCAATAATATGTATGACATGTGAGCCTATCCAATATCTGGTCAATAAAAGGTAAAGGGAAGTGGTTCGTATGTATAGCTGTGTTTAGCGTCCTATAATCCATACATACCCTACAACCTATCACTAGCCTAGTAGGAATAAGTCCGTTGGCTTCATTGGTGATCACAGTCATTCCTCCTTTCTTGGGCACACACTGAACATGACAGACCCAATTATTGTCTGCAATAGGATAAATAATTCCGATGCCTAACCATTTGATTACTTCTTTCTTCACAACCTCTTTCATCGCCTGATTCAGCCTTCTCTGCTGCTCTATAGACTTAACGTGTCTATCTTCTAAGTTAATCTTATGGATACAAAAAGATGGGAAAATACCTTGAATGTCTGCTAGCGTCCAACCAATTGCCTTCTTGTATTGCTTCAACAATTGAATTAATCGATATTCATCATCTGACAATAAATTTGTTACAATAATGATTGGAAATGTTTCTCTCTCACCAAGATATACAGACTTCAAATGCGAAGGTAATGGGTTCAACTCCAGTTGTGGTGGTTCTTCAATAAATTGCTTCATGAGTGGAGATTTCCTATCATTCAAATCAAGAGTTTCAAATGTTTTCTTATAATATGAAATCTCACATACCTCTGTATTTGTTGTCTCAAAATCATTGCTCTCACATTCTGCATCCATAGGCATACCATCCCCAAATTGTTGAACGTGTTGTTCTTGCAATTGTATTCAAATGCATCTTCTACAATTTCCTTCAACAATTGAATTGCTGAACAATTCTCAACTTTTGCTGGATATCTCATGGCATAAAAAATACTGAACTTTACCTCCTAGTCATGCATTCTCATGGTCAATTCTTCTTTTTGAACATCGATCAAAGACCTTTCTTGATCAAAGTCCTTTCTGTGGCTAAGAAAGGTCTTTCGAAGATTATAGGCACGTCCTTGTCAGCTTCATAGTCTAGAATGATGAAATTGGTGGGGAATATGAACTTGTCAACATGCACCAAAATATCTTCAATCTTACCTTCAAGATAAATAATTGACCTATTAGCCAATTGAAGTGTGACAGTGGTAGGTCTCTTTTCTCCCACTCCTAATTCTTGTAGATGGATAATGACATGAGATTAATACTAGCCCAAAGATCGCATAATGCTCTTACTAATTCTTTCCCTCCAATCGAAACAAGAATTTGAATGGTCTAAGATCCTTAACCTTCGGAGGTAGCCTATTTTTAAAAATTGCACTACACTCTTCAATCAAAGATATTGTTTTATATTCTCCTAACCTCTTCTTCTTGGTCAGAATGTCCTTAAGGAATTTCACATAATTTGGCATATGCTCCAAGGCTTCTACTAAAGGTATGTATATGTGAAAGTGTTTAAGTACCTCTAAGAATTTCTTAATCTAGACCTCTTGAGTTTTCTGCTTAAGTCTTTGGGGGATATAGCAGTGGTAGAGGTTTGAAAGGAATAATAGGAGTGGACCTCTGAGGTTCCACAAGCTTTGTTTTAGGAACCACCTCTGCTTCATTTCTATCTCCAACTGTTACTTTAATTTTTTGCCTCATTGCTCGCACTCTTTTGCTATCTACAGAATTCTGATTTACACTCTTTTCCAGCCAAGGGCTATTTACTTTTGAGTTCTACGACTTGCAGTTGCTCTTTAGCTTCCTTCCTCAAATTTTTAGTATCTGAAAAAAGTTATCTTTGAGGTTGAATTTTTAATTCACTAGCTAATTGTCCAATAAGGATCTCCAAATTCCTAAATGAAGCTTGTTGGCTTTGAATAATTGCATTGTTCTTAGTCATGTACATCTGCATTAGGTTTTCTAATGAATTGCCAATATTTTGCTAGGGTAACTGTTTATTCTACTGCGGCACAAATTACTGATTCTGCTGCCCAAATCTAGGTGGATAATTTTTCTTCTGCTATTCTGGAGGATCATGATGATTTCCTCCTTGATTCTAAGAGAAATTAGGATGATTCCTCCACCTAGGATTGTAGGTGTTAAATGAGGATTGTTTCTGCTTATGTAACAAACAAATGCTAGATTGTTGGGGCAAAATTCACAAGTATGCCATTCTCCACAGGAAACAGATGACTCTATTGTGACTTGATTCATAACAACGTTCTGCGGTATAACATTCTCTAAGAGTAGGGTTTTGATCATGTTTGTCAACAAAGTGATGTCAGCCCTAATGGATGTTAACACATCAACTTCTGTTCTTCCTTGTGGTTTTCTTCTAGGATTTGTTCTTGAATCATACCATTGACAACTGTTGGTTGATATCCTTTCCAAAATCTCATATGCTTCATTGTAAGTTCTTGACAGTAAAGCACCATTTTTTGAAGCATTTACCATGCTCTGTGTAATTGAATTTAAACCATTGTAAGATGTCTCCAGTTGAACACAATAAGGTAAACCATGCTATGTGTAGTTGAATTTAAACCATTGTAAAATGTCTCCAGTTGAACACAATAAAGTAAACCATGATGAAGGCACTTTCTAAGAAATTCGTTATACCTCTCCCAAGCATCATTAAAAGGTTCATCCACATACGATCTGAAAGATACAATTTTGGCTCTAAGTTTGACATTTCTAGTAGGTGAAAAATACTTAGTCAAAAATCTATATGCCAATTCATTCTAGGTAGTGTTGGAAAACCTACTTTTCCTTCATTCCTCAAAGAATAAGGGAATAAAGATAATCGTAGAGCATCCTTAAAAACTCCCTAAATCACGAACGAATCACTCACTCCCAGAAAATTCTCCAAGTGTAAATGTGGATCCTCTATAGGTAATCCATGAAGCTGACCTACTGTCTGCAATATCTGAAACATAACAGGCTTCATCTAAAAATTTGCTGCCTGTATATTTGGTTTGACTATCTCTAAATTTAATTCATCAAACATAGGGATTGCATAGTCTTTGATGGCTCTTTTCTTGTCATTGGCTAAAAGAACATGGTTTTTAACCTGATTCACTAGTCTAATTTGTTGTAGCATTGCTACTCAGGTAATGAAACTCTTTCTATGTTTAGTTATTTATTCACTTGCTCTATAGGTCCTCGAGTGAGGTATCTTCAATAAAATAACCATGTTCTTAAGGATGTCACTCCATCGAATTTGCTCGATTTTTTAACTCCCTTCTCTTTCTCTATAAAGTCTTTTCAATCTCTAGATCAAATTCAACTTCCAAATCAAAATTATTATTCATCAACCAAGTGCTGCAATCACACAAAAAAAAATCAATGTAGATAAAACTCTAATTCACCAAAAAAATCAAACTCAGAATAGTCAAAATTCAAACTAATCCCCGACAATGGTACCAAAAACTTGTTGCATTGTAATGGTGAGGCTCAAATTTGCAATAAAAACCATATAAAGCGATGTGCAAGTGTACACAGTCAGCAGCAAGTGATAAGTATTCATATCGTCTCCACATGGGATTAGCGGTAGATTTTGAACTATTTAACTTTAACCTTTTAGTGAATTCAAAGAATAACAAAAGACAAATATTTTGTGAATTTTTGTAACTAATGCTAGACTAAATTAAACAATAGGATACAAAGAATGCTGATGTAGTTGTAACGATAAGAATGAATGGGTTCATATTAAAGTAACATGTTATTTTTTCTGAAATAGAATGCTGAAGCAAAAGAATTGCAAGATCAAATTACACAACAATAGTCTTGGAATTCTCCCACATCTACATTTTATCTTAAGTTAATTTCCATTAACCTATATGAGTTAAACCTATTGTTTTTGTTCATTAGGCGAGTGATTATCCCTAACCTCCCCACTTAGCTAGCAGGTAACCTAATCTAACGGCTAACGTGTTCTAAAAGCAATCTACTTGTATTTTTTCTCAAAACATAGAGAAGCCATTTATGCATGTTGGCCAGGTAGACATAACATTAAACAATAAGAAACACTTCTAAAACAATTCAATCCGGCAAACTTTACCTCAAATCTTAAATCAGTTCAACAACATTTCCCTTAATTCTCACCCAAAGGTGATTAGTTCATGCTAAAATAAAAACAAAGATAGCAACAAATAAATGAAAACAGTAAATAAGTTCATGATAAAAGAAAACTTCTAAGAAGTGGAGAATCAGTTGCTCCACGAAAATAGTTGCAAGAAACGTTTTTTCTGCTTTAGCCTTCAATGGAGTTTCTGCCTTCTACAAGCTCTACTCTATAGGAATTCAGAATGTAGCAACAAAGGTAGATGAAAATTTTGTGCAAGAAGAAAATTGAAAACTGAGATCAAACACTAAAAGTTGGTCTTTTTCTGAACTCTCCAAAAAATGACTCTTCTAATTGGTAGAATTCTTTTCTATTTATAGGCTTTCTGTTGTGATTAGGAAACCTATTAGATCAAATCTCTCACGTGGCTCTCATCCAATGGTTAATTAATTCTAAAAAAGAAAGATTTGTTTCCATATTTTGAAGTTTTGTTATTCTCGCACGGATCCTTTGTGTCCGCTTTGCTTTAGAATTGCTCAATAAATAATTCTGCTAAAATAGTGCTCCATCATTTATCTGCTAAACAAAATATCCAGGATCAACAGTAATTAACTTTAAATTTCTTCTATTTCATTCAAATGCTGGTACAAATAGAATGATGCAACAATACGAAGTTTCTCAAAGGTTCAATATGCAAAACAAAGATAAATAAAGCAATTACTTCATAAATCAAATGCAATTTACTCCAAGAATGAGATGAAATCTAGGATAAAAGACTCCTAATAACTCTCTTTTTGAGAGTTATCATTTGACCACAGGTCTGAATGTCTCATCGTAGTCTACTTTCTCTACTTGTAAGTATCTTTGAGTCACTAGATGAGCTTTGTATCTTTCTATTGATGCATCTTTCTTTAGTTTTGTCTTGAATACCATTTAGATTCAATGATGTTGCCGTGAGAACGGGGAGTCACAAGTTCCCACGTGTTATTTTATTTAAGAGCTCTCATCTCTTCTTCCATTACTATTCTATAGTGAGGTATCTTCAATACTATTTTGAAGCTTTTAGGTTCAAAGTGACGAAGGCTTGATTTTGGTGCTTGAATTTGTTGATTTGTTGATGTAGGATTGTGTTTATTTGGGGACCATCATGAAGTTTTTTTCTTGTTACCATAACATAGTGTTGCTGTTTTGTTGTCTTGAATCCATTATATTTTTTGTTCACTTGTACTTGTAACATAAAAAACCAAGTTAATATGTAGTTGGTTCGAAATGTATGGGAGTTCATGTACCTATTGAGGGGTTAAGTCTATCATTGATCTGCTTGTGTTTGTAGCTTCACTTTGAAGTAGTGGCATGTTATCATCTCTCTATGTTGCTGTTTTTATTTGGCTGAGTTGTAAGGAGTGCGCTGCCATCACTTATTCTCTATTCTGCCATTTTGTTTGTATCATTTGTTGTTCTACTTGCAATAAACTTTTTGTGTTTAAAATATTGTGCTAAGCTCCTTCAGTAGCAATTGGATGAACACTGATGGTTGGATAATTTGGTTCAACTGCTTCAATAACTGTGAAATCTTTGTTGCTGTTGTTCTCAATTTGTTTTAGTGGGCCTAGAGGTTGTTTTCTCTTCCTCAGTAACATGAACAAAAGTTCTTTCTCTCATGTTAGCACAATGTTTGTGCATTCCTACATATTGGCCATTTTGGTGCCTAATGATAGCATCATTGGTGTCAAATTTGGTGTGAGTGATTCTCAGTTCTTTGCATCTTCCCATTCTTAAAAACCCTATAAATTTAGAAACTAAAAGAATCTTTCAATTGTCAGCATTGTTAATTTGGTTTGTAGTATAAGAAAAAAAAAATACTCTCATCAAACACAACATGACGGGATATATATATTCGATTTGTTTGAAGTATCTCGACATGTATAACCTTTATGAGAGCTACTATATCCAATAAACAAAAGAGGATAGGTGCTTTTTGACACTTTATCTTTGCCATAGTCTTTCAAATAGGGAAACACATTCAAAGACTCTGCTATAATTTGGTTCTTTTCTAAATAACCTAAAATAGGGAGATTTCATGTCTAGGGGTGATAGCACACAAAATGTGCTATCTTTAGGCCATATTTTGTCTAGTTTTAGGGACTAAATTCTGAAATTTCAAGAGTTTATTTATTAATTTTTAGGAACCGAGCATTATATGGCGATTTGGTGTTGTTCGAGTTGAAAAATGAGCCCAAGAAGAGCAAATTCAACTAAGACACGAAGAAGAAAAGTCGAAAAGAGCCAAAACTTGAGGGCACAACATCTCAAGGCTGGGCTAGGGTATTGAAATACTAAAAATTTGAAAAAACAAGTGACGTTCTTGTGTGAAGGAGCCATGACGTCTTGACGCCGACCTTGGCTTCTCGATGCCATAAGTATTGTCACATATATACGTGCGCGCCCCACCTTGCTCCTTCGAAGTAACGTCTCAATGCTACTTGTTTCTTTGCCTTAAATTGATGTCTGCATACCGTGCCCTTTATGCTTTATGAAGATAGCATTGAGATGCTAGTCCTATCATCTCAGCGCTACTGGCAGATTACTTTAAAAATAGATTTTCATTTAAAAATGGGGGAGGTGAGAGACATTTCGCTACGACAACAATTGGGTTTTTCAGGGGAAGAAGAGATTTGCATTGAGCTTTTGAATCTATCCAAGGCTCTGGATTGCGGGCTTTACGATGGGAACGAGTGTCGCATGCGTCTTTGGGAGTTTGCTTTACGATCGAAATTAGTGTCGCATGCCTCTTTGGGAGTTTTCTTTATCCCTTTTTCATTTAGTACCTAGTTGTAGTCTTTTTAAGGGGGTTTTTGTTTGGTATTATGGATTTGAGTAGTGGGACTCCACTCTATAAATGTTTTGTAACGCTTTTGGACGCTTTTATGCTTGTTTAATGTAATAGAGTATTCTTCTCTTGTAGCTAATCATTTATGCATTTGTGTGACCAATGCTTTTATTCTTCTGATCAAACAATAAACTGATTAATAGTTTTAAATCTTTAGCTCGAGAGAGTAAAAGTTTAGATTAGTTCAATCAAATGCATGACTGTTGTAAATCATCGTGTGAGAGTGGGGGTTTACTAATAGAGGCCTAGACCATTATCTTTAGATGGATTATTGGAGACTCATGATGACAAACGGGATAGCCCTATGCTCGAGAGAGGAAGGCATCACAATAATTCTTTTAAGGGGTGATAGTTAGTGGGGGATTTGTTAATGCCTAGCTTATTTGTGGACGATAGACCGAGATGTTGAGTCTGCATGATAGTGAGAGTCTTAGCTAAGCTCAAGAGAGGAAGCTGGACATTAAATTATTCCCAATTTATGATTGTTGCATGATAGAATAGTTCATTTTATTAATCAAGTGTATTGTCCAAAGCATGAAAATTCAGTTCTAAAGCACGTACTCCAAATGTTGTCTCTAGTTAATTAGGAGTAGGAGTACTTTAATTAACTTTCTATTTAGTTTATCGGTTCCCTAGCTAAAATAAGGTGTGAGTAACTATAGTACTGATAACTCTTCGAAAGAGAGTTATTAGGAGTCTTTTAGGCTAGATTTCATCTTGTTATTAGAGAAATTACCTTTGACTTATGGAATAATTGCTTGATTTATCTTTGTTTTGCATATAGGGCTCTCGAGCGCCTTCATATTGTTGCATCATTCTATTTATGACAACATTTGAGTAGAATTGAGGGAAGTTATGCTTAATTACTACTAATTCTGGATATTTTGTCAAGTAGATAAATGATGGAGCATTATAGCAGAACTATTGATCGAGCAATTCTAGAGCAAAATAGTCACAGAAGATCCGCACGAAAATAATGGAGTTTCAAAATATGGAAGTAGATCTTTC
Source organism: Telfairia occidentalis (assembly GCA_026257165.2). Lineage (NCBI taxonomy): Eukaryota > Viridiplantae > Streptophyta > Magnoliopsida > Cucurbitales > Cucurbitaceae > Telfairia > Telfairia occidentalis. The sequence continues at coordinate 7,548 of JAOANK020010996.1, read as the reverse complement.
TTTGATGGATTTAATCAACCATTAGATGCGTGCCACATGGGAAATTTGACCTAAGAGGTTTCCTAATCACAACGGAAAGACTTTAAATAGAAAAGACGACCGCTAGTTGGGAGAAAAATTCTTTTGGAAAGCATTTAGTCGATTTCAGTTTTAGATTTCTTCTTTTGCAAAGTTTTCTTGAGCCATTGTTGCAGTTTATTGAATTTTCGTGGAGAAGAACTTCTAGAAGGCAAAAAATCCATTGAAGATTGGAGAAGAAAAAGCGATTCTTGCAACTATTTTTGTGGGGAGCAACCAAATTCTGCAGTTCCTTAGAGTTTCCTATCATTATGAATGCATTCATTGTATTAGTTTATTTGTTGCTATATTTTATATGTTGTAGTATGAACTAATCACCTTTGTGTGAGGATTAAGTGAGATGTTGTTAAACATAATTAGGGTTGAGGTAAAGTTTGTGGAATTGAATTGTTTTAAGAATGTTCTTTATTGCATAATGTTTATGTCAGTCTGGCCAACACGTATGAATATCTTCTCTATGTTTCAAGAGAAAATAAGGGGAGTAGATTGCTTTTAAAATACATTAGCCTCTAGGTTAGGTTAGCAGCTGGCTAAGTGAGGAGGTTTCGAATAATCACTCTCCTAGTGCACAAAAACAACAGATTTAACTCATATAGTTTAATGAGAATTAATTTAAGATAATTGATAAGTTTAGGAGGATTCTGAGACTATTGTTGTGTGATTCGATTTTGCAATTCTTTTGCTTCAACATTATGTTTAAGGAGAAATAGCATTACACCTTAGTCCCAACCCATTCATTCTCATCGTTACAATTGCAAAAGCATTCTTTTTATTCTGTCAATTAATTTAGTCTAGCATTAGTTATAAAAATTCATAAAATATTTATCCTTGTTACTTGTTGAATTCACTAGAAGATTAAGTTAGTGTTGTCTTCACAAGAATGCAATAAATATGCTTCAACAATGCAGAATAACAATGAAAATGAAGACAAAGAATGCTCAAGTATAAGTTATTGTACAAGTAATACTAGAGTATTTCAGGATATCGATCCACAGGGACTGTTTCTAGCAATGATTCTCACTTACCCAAATCTTAACAGTTAATAAGCTAGCATGAATGGTGTGTTGATGCATAAGAGGGAGAAGGCAAATATCAAATGATTTTAATGCAAACATAAATAGGCACTTTGAGTAAAAGCTAAAAGTAACAAACAGTTGAAAAAAAAAGGGTAGTTAATGATCTTCAGCTTCACTAAGCGACACCATGTTGCAGCCTCTTTTGGGAATGAGATAGCTCACTCATGTAAACAGGCTTAATCCGTATACTCACTCTATCGAGCATAATATACTAGAATGTAAATCCTATTTATGACTAACTTTAGTTTCAGCTGTCTTAACACCCCTCTTGTTTTACAACTTCTTCATTATGTCTAATAAGTCAATGATGTGAGGTTTTCTCATCTCTGCTGTATCTTTTCATCCGATTTCAACGACTATCTTGCCTGTCAGCAAAATACTAGCTAGCTAGAACTACAGGTGGCCAACTGAGAAGTTCACGACTACAACGGTTCATGAAGAAAAGAACATGAGTGAAGCATTTCTCACTCTTTAAGAATTAGCTACAACATAGTTTTAGTTAAACTTACCCGTCATCAACTACCCACGAAGAAGTTAGCTACAACTCATACTAACAAACTCAAAATGCATTTCTACCATTAATGTCATAGTAAAGAAAAACATAAATATAGCTATACGAGAGTTTTAACAATACTAAAATGAAACAAATAGCTTGAGTAAAAGGAACTAAAAATAACAATAAAAGATGTTGACGCACAGACGACAGCAGAAGCTCAGGAGGAATTCCTTCCTTCTTTCGAGAGGATTTTTCTTCCTTCTCCCTTCACTTTTGGCGCTCGTTTAACTTCGATGCCCCTTTGCCCTAAAATAGCACAAAATAGAGAAATGTCCATCGTGCCCTTTGGGTTCACACGTGTAAGAATATCACAAATCACGCTTCTCTACGACGTCACATATGTCCCATCAGAAAGGTGTTCGTACACTGTTAAAATCTAGGGAATATTCTACCTGCCGATATGCTGCAACATTCTATATGCCAAATGCTACCAGGTCATGCCACATATCTATCTTTTACTCGAACTTGCTACTTGCTCTACTTATCACTTCTAATTTAGCCATGTATAGATATAGCACTTAAATCAGTATGACACACTAACATAAAGTATGCAAACATATAAATCTCAACGCATCAACATGTTATTCTCATTTTATAGTACTCTAACCACAAGCAAATATATAATATTAGAGGTATAATAACTCTCTTTCAGAGAGTTAACACGCCCCCAAGCTTGGATATTTGCTTGTCCTCAAGCAAAATAGAAGGAAGTTACACAAAAGTTCCCAGCTATGCAACCTCAGTTTCCAAGTCTTGTGATCATTCAAAGGTAGTTTTCTCAACTCTCTCTACTGTCTTTCCGCACCACTTCCTACTCACCCTAGTAACTTACATCTAACTAGCCTTTTTTAAGACTCCTAACTAAGTCCTAAATTCACTCGTTTCTTTCTTTTTCCTGTCCTGAATCTTCGGCTTCCATCTTCTACCACAATATTCTATCACTCACTTGCAAAAACTCAAGACTTCTACATTTAGGGGTGAAGACTGGTTTATGCTACAAATGCTACAGCATTGAGTGAACTTCCCTTTCTATTTTATTCCCATTTTTTTTTTTTGAAATCAAAGGAAAGGGTAATTCATGACCTTCGTTTTGGTTTATCCCCACTTCCTAGGCACTGAATATCCAACTAAGATCAACCAATTAAGAAGAGTCAGATGTGTCACCTTCGTTTTGGCTTATCCCTGCTTCCCAAGCACTGAATATCCAACTACGAGCAATACACAAAACCCTTATCCTTTCCTCTTTTTGTTCCCTCTCAAAACAAGGGAAGCTCACTTGGTTTACAAAATAATTACAGGAGGCACATTCCTTAAACTTCTAAATAGGCACACCACCCCCAAGCTTGAATTTGACAATGTCCTCATTGTTGACTAAGATAGCTAGTGTAAGGGGTAGGGAGAACATGTAAGAGAGTAATGAGAATTTACAAACAATTGAAGAAAATTGCAAGGAAGGTTTTGTTGGCTTAGCTTCTTGTAAAGAAAAACAAGGAAAGTTGTACAACTTTGGTTAGTTGGGCACATTTAAAGACTGCTAGCTAGCTATAAGTTCCAAAATCGGTTAGGTGTTGGCGCTTTGAATTAAGCAAAGAGGAATTATAATCATCGAACTGATCCCAAAATACGCAGACTCAAATTGAGGCATACAAAGCTGGATAACTATTACATAGCTAATACGTGCTATAACAAAGTTTAGAGCACAGACTAAAGTAACATACAGTTTAAGTAGTAGATGAGCTCGGCACTTGGACAACAGGTTTTTTTACAAATAGAATCATAAAGCAGATATGCAAGGTCGATATGCAAGGTACATAATTAATTTCAGAACGGAACAAGTACTACAAGCAAGATGTTGTTGCCAATCATCGGCATACCAAGAAAAGTTAAGATAACAGTATTATGAAAACTGCAGAAATAAAAACTGGAAGATAGCACTGCTAAAGCTGAGCAATGAGAAGATATAGATGTAGGATCTTCCCTTAACATTCGTCTGGAGAGGTGGCATCCTCATTAGGCTACTTCGGGTGAGTCTTAAAAGAGGAAGGGGCTGCTGATGAGCAGTTTGAAGTATAAAAGTGTTATGCCAGAACCGGTCACGCTTTCGTATATATTTTTCCAAGCATTTCTGACGTTTGGCAAACTTGTTGATTTTGGCGACTAAAGGCGCCAGCAAGGTGGATACAGCGGTTGTGCACGTCTCTGCCAATTTACTGAGATCAGCAGCAGACGCAGTAGTATTGAGGATAGTTGTTGGTTTCTCTTTTGTTGAAGCGTGAGCATCCACTCCTCTTTGAATTTGGATGATTGTTTGCTTGTCAATGTCAACTTTCTCTTGCAGGATGTCATATGTATCTTCGAGAGGGGCATCTGCTCGCAAACACAGCTCATAAATTACCCTAGGGAAGAAAAGTTTACATGCTCGCTTCTGGGCTCAATTACGAATCTCCACTTCAATGAGTTGCCCAATATTGATTTCTATTCCACGCAGAATAGCATAGACCAGCATTATGCGCTTTCTTGAAATGGAAGAAACGTGAGTCGTTGGGAGGATTCTATTCTTGATGAAATATAGCCAGAAGGCAGCTCGAGGTGACAGCATGAATGGAGAATGGAATATATGCCTAACTTCGAAACTTGCCATTCTGCTATCTTGTTACCCACCACCGTCACTGCATCCTCTATTTCTTACTCCTCCAGAACAAAGCATAATCGATTTCCTATTGGGTGTGGTGAGGGAGTGAAACCATAGAGTGAGTTAATCACAGATGAAGAAAATTGAACCTTTTTACCTCGGACGACCACAGATGATTGCCCTTTAGTTGTGATATTGGAGTAGAACTCACGAACCAACTGGGTGAAGCCCAGCTGTGGCTTTCACATAAGTGCTTCTAGTTGTTGATCTTTATGATTTCACCAATATATGGGGGGAGATCGAATGAAGCTAGTAGAATCCCTTTCTTTGCCGAGAAGCGTTTAGATTTCATCTCCTAGGCTCGTTTTGCGGCTACGTGGTTTATGTACCAATTGAATGTGGCCGCTTCCCCTCTTGCCTTTTCACAGCTCTTCGACTTTTTCGTTGGCTTGGTACTGTCCTTCTTCTCCAATTCCTTTCGCTTCAAGCACTTAGTTTTTAATGATGGGATAGGTTCCTCTGGTTCTTCTTGAGATCCAAAAGTTGTTGCAGCCTTACTGTGCATAGAGTCGTTTCTCTTCTTCGTCTTTTTCTTTTTCTGTTTGTCTGTGGTGTCTACCACAGGAGTTTTAGATGCCACTGCTTGAGGTATTTCTTATTGAATATGTCTACATTGCCTTCAACATCATTCTCTTCTAGAGGTTGAATGTTCGATTCGACTTCAGGTTTTGCTACTTGTTTGTCCACTGGTTCTTTATACTAGTCATGAAATGACTCCACATTCACCACTTGTTCAGCTGTATCACTATTCTCTTCATCTAGATTAAGCTCGACAGTTCTACTCTCGCTATTCTCTACCGTCTCGTCCCTCTTTTCTGTATTTGTGTCTTTTGCAGTGTTGACCTTCTTTGTACCCACTTCTGGTGGTTTAGCGGTGGACTTCTCCAGTTTCATTATTCGCGATTTGAAGATTAGATGGAGAGGTAGGTGGTGGACTGATCCTATGAGCCGTACTTTTAGCCATAGAGTAAGTTGCTGACAGCAATGGTGGTTTACTAACTCCATGCTTGAATCACTTTTTCTTCGGTTGGAGCTCTTCTTCGACCATTCGCCCCTTGTATCTATGGGCTATTTGCTTCCGTTTTTTCTTATTTTTTGTTTGGGGTTGCGGTGGAGGAACAAGTTGTTTTTTAGGTACTGGGTAAACGACCTTTAATGGCATCAAATCAGTAGTGATGCATTGATGTTCTGTTACAAGCGAAGCTGTTGGTCGCTCATCGTCGGAAGAAGATGACTCCAAGGTCATGAGATTTGTTGCACTAGTTTCTTTGTATGTTTTTTTGGATGCTCGAATCTTGTGACTTCCTTCCCCTCTCGATGACACCATTTTTAGTAAGCTTTTAGGGCTAGAACAATTTCTTCAGTGGGATATATCTGCAGCACACAAATTATAACCAGAGCACAAGCAAGAGTGGAATTTGCAATCAGGAATGAAATGATTGAAGGGTTTGCATAGTAAGCTTTAAATAGAGGTTGTCTAATAGTACTATTGGGATTTTTTTTTCTTTGAAATTGAAGAGAAATGGAACGCTACACATTTTTTTTACCGTTGGTAATTAATTTCTATGTTTTCTCTCATTTTTAAAGAAATCCCAAATGTTATAGTTGCGACACCTCTCTTCCACTCGTCATCCTACTACTTCCAACTAGTGTTCATTCGGCTGTTACACGTCATCTATTTGCTTTTATTTCTACAGCTTTAAACTTCCATTTCTTTTTTGTAGGCTCTTATTGAAATGCTACTTTGTTAAACTACTAAGTAAAAGAAATAAAAATAAACGTACAAATAAAAATGAAATGAATGAAGGGATAGAATATCAGCAGCAGAAAATTTTTACTCTTTTGTATACTAGGCGGTTGAAGGTGTCTGCTTCTTTTTCTAACTTTGAAGATTAATGGTGGTTCTCTCCTTGAGGAAATCTCCACCATAGTACGGTTTTACATGCTGCCCATTCACTTTGAATTCGTAGTTGGTCTTTTCATCAAACAGAAGCATTGCTCCATGGGGGAATAATTGTTTGATTACAAAGGGCCCGGACCATCTTAACTTAAGTTTTCCTGGAAAAAAATTTCAATCTAGAATTGAACAAGAGGACTGGTTTGAAGGGATTGAATCTCCAGCGGAAGCGATTAATCGCAGAATGCATTCAAGAATGAATTTTGATATCACATGCATTATGAACTAAAATACAGAGAACGAGAATTACTTTTGAAGATCTATTTCTTCACGTAAATCCTCTAGATGTTGATGAACAGTAACACGAACACCACCACTTGGTAAACTACTATTCTCAGAGATCATGAAGAATGTATCAACATGCATTAGTAGCGGAATAAGGATCTATACACTCAAATTAGCTCAAAATAATAATGGAAAATCATGCTTTAAAAGGAGGAAAATAAAGTTTTTGAAAACTCACCTTTGATGATCAAATCCTCCTCTATCTCCGGCGGAATTGTGCTCCAATCTACTCCAGGACCACCACTAGTGTCTTCCCGACTATCCTCCAGCCTTGGAACGGGATGGTGGGATCCCTTGATTGGTGAATTTTTGTGAAGAAGGAGCAAGGGTTGGCTTAGAGTTCAACACATGAACAACCAACTTGGGAGGATTGTTTTGAACTCCTTCATCAATCTTCTTTGACGCCTATTTAAAGGCAATTTCATGCATCACAACTTCCCCTATAGTTGACACTTAACCATGATGACGAAGCATTGGAATTTGGTGGCAAAATATGGGAGAAGGATGTTGGAATTTCACCAAAATCCAAAATCCAATATTCCTACTTTCCCATTTTCTTTCCTTTTTTTTTTCTTTTATTTTTAATTTTGATTTTAATTAAAAAACCAAAACCAAAATTAATATAATTAAACTAAAAACAATTTTTAATTTAATTAATTATTTTAATAACAATTATTAAAATAATATTATTTTGCCACCAAGCCCATTTTTTGAAAAAACTCTTTTTCCGAATATGAATCCCTATTCATATGTACAACATTTAAATCACATTTAAATGTTATTCCAGGCTCCCTTCGATCGTTTAATTCAAAATCAAATGTCAATCCATTAAATATATCTCATATATCTAATCCTCTTTCTTCACCCGAATTCGAACGCTTCGAACTCATTCACCACACTGTTC
>JAOANK020010690.1:0-21909 GCA_026257165.2 Telfairia occidentalis | reverse complement strand
TCTAATGGTTAAGATTAGTTAGTCAAACTCTTCAACTAAACAATCCCACCATTAACCCAAGGTAACTCCACTATAAACTTGAGGTTGTACTCTCACACTATAGATGAGTTATGTCCATGAATATAACCATAACAGTTCATTTAATCCTTCACAAAGTGACTCGTGGTTCTAGTTGGGTGAAATTACCGTTTTGCCCTGACCCCACCTCTTACTCCTTAAATACTACTGGTTCTCTAATGGATAGTTTTCCATAAATCTCATCATGGAAAAATCCTTCTTGGGGTATCAAAAAGGCAGGTACCCTGTTATCCAAGTCTCAAACCAATACATTAAAGAAATCACTTTTATGCACACTCAATAGGGAGAAGTGCACATTTTGCACTTTCCACTATTGAGTGGCTATGAATTTCATCTTGTGTAGGAATGTTTTCAGCTCCCCAATTGAATGCATTCCCAAGATACTAGGCTTATTGAGCGAATATTTAAGTCACTATCACCACGCTACTCAAAGAACACACCCGCATAAGCAGAAGTTCATAACACACGCAGGATTAAGATCAAATGACCTACGATCATCCTAGTGATGTGTTTGAATACGGTCTTACAAGAAATGTGCATAACACATCACGATCCAGTCTTATGCAATCCCATTGCATACGATACCTCCACTCCTATGTTACCACATGAATGATTCAGATAAGACCATTTGTAATAGTGACAAAGTGGACCGTATCAATAGTGTACCAGAATAAGGTCCCCAACCCTATCCATATACTGTAGACCATTTAAGCCACTACTCTTAAACTTGATCCTCTCGTATGTCAGATACATACCAAGTTTAAGAATACATCTGGTGGCTAAGGAGCAATTAGACATTGAATGTCGCAAGATTTGACAAGATGCACAAATAATTTTTAAGTTTGTCTTATTTATATCATTATAATTTACATGACGTCACGAGCTTAGCGCATAAATCCCAACATCCAACACATTAAACCATGCCCTACACCGGTTGTTATTCGTCAATATCTCATTGCCAGTCAAGGAACTCCTCTTTCTAGCTCGACAGATTATCAAAGCATCATCGGTGCTCTCCAATATCTATCTCACACTCGGCTTGGCATTGCATTTATAGTTAACAAATTGAGTCAATTTCTCCAAGCCCCACGACGAATCACTGGCAAGCAATGCAACTTGTTTTGCGTTATCTTCAAGGCACTGTAGACTTTGGCTTACACATCTCACCTGCTATGATGCTCACATTCACTGGTTATTCTGATGCCGATTGAGCTTGTTGTCCTGTTGATCAACTATCAGTTGGTGCTTATTGCATTTTCTATGGCACTTCACTGATATCTTGGTCTTCAAAGAAGAAAATTGTAGTGGCTCGCTCTAGTGCTGAAAGTGAGAATCATGCCATGGCTCAAGCCGCATCTAAACTTATTTGGCGACAACACCTACTCGCTGAACTCAACCTACCACATCACTCTTGTTCCATTCTTTGGAGTGATAACATGAGCGCACTGTCCTTGGCCTCGAATCCAGTTCTTCACACACAAACAAAGCACATCGAACTTGATGTTCATTTCATTCGAGACAAGGTTCTTGACAAGTCACTGGATGTTCGATATGTTCTGTCACACGATCAACTTACCATTTCCTCACTAAAGAACTTTCAACCACTGCTTTCTCTTTCTTCTGCACCAAACTCGGTGCGCTTCTACCCACTCATTTGTAGGGGGATGTGAAGACCAACAATGACACAGCTCAAATTTTGACAGATCACTCCATTTAAACCTCTCTCTCTCCCCCAGTTGTTTGCGTTGATTAAGGGTTGCTAAAACCATGCAAGCTGTCCTAAATTAGAAGCAGCAAATCATGCACTAATTTTATAAAATTTTGCCTTAATTTATTTGATTTATTCTATTTCCTTAATGATGTTTTTATTCCATAAAGGAGAACATCACAATTCTGTATATATATGGATGCATAGTTTTAAATAGAATCATCTAGGAAAATATATTTTCTTTGCAATGGATCCTTATCTCTCTTTCTTATTTTTTTGTCTTGGTTGAACTTACTAATTATGACATTATCAATTGACGAGGTAGAAATATAGGCTCATGTGTGCTAGGAGGTTTGAGTTCGGTTTTCTTCTTGACCTTTGTTGATAAGTTGTGTGCTAATGTGCACTTAAATAAAATAGGAAGCTCTGCAGGGGCAGGATCCACATTTACAGTTCCACTGGAGAAGCATATTGAATATGCATCCCTTGCATAAAATTATTGTTGCTTTTAGGACAAAGAAATTATTGCTTCAAACTTATTGGTCATGGTGGATTATTAAACTTTATTTATTTCGTCTTTGATGCATGGAGATTTGCGTCAACAATCAAATATTTATCATGTTTTAGGTCAACTGCTATTCTGTTTCTCTATGTTTGATTGTCAATGACAGAATTTGATGTGTGGTGGATAATGCAATTTTGGGCTATGAATGTATCCCTGCTTTTTGTAGGAAGAAGACAGGCCAGACCGGGTGGGGCATATTAAAGCTAGATATGAGTAAGGCGTATGAGGAAGTCGAGTGGACCTATTTAATCTAGATTATACTCTACATGGGTTTCTCTCAGGACTGGGTCAATCTCATGTATAAGTATACTTATTTTCTCTTTTAATTTGAATGGTGAACAGGTTGGCCAAGTAGTCCCATCTAGAGAGCTACGACAGGGTGACCCACTCTCTCTTTATTTTTTTCTTTTGTGTGCAGAAGGTTTATTCCCTATGCTTTAGGGTGCATAGAAGAGGAGACAGTTTACTGGCTTATCGATTTCTAGAAGATGCCCTCTAGTTACTCATCTATTCTTCGCTAATGACTTCTTTTTGTTCTTTAAAGCTAAACAAGATCATGCCCAAACACTGAAGGGGATTTTGACTTCTTATGATGTGGCATCTGGTCAAAAATTAATTTGAATAAATCTGTTATTGCATTTAGCCCAAGTTCGTTGGAACAAAATCGCCTCACTTTGAGTAATATAATGGGGTGGCCAGGACGGTTTGTCGATCATATGCGTTACCTAGGCTTACTTTCTTTCATTCCCTGGAATAAAATAGCCAATTTGGGTTTTATTAAAGATCGTGTGTGGAAGCAATTGCAAGATTGGGGAGAGATTTTTCTCAGTTAGGGACACGGAGGTCCTTCTCAAATCAATAGTATAGGCCATTCCTTGCTATTCCATGCCTTCCCAAGGGCCTAATTTAGGATCTCCATCAAATTATGGCTCGATTTTGGTGGGGAGCAACGAAGGAAGATAAATGGATTTTGGGTCAGCTGGGAGTCTTATGTGTTTATTGAAGGTTCTTGTCAGTCCCTAATTTGGGAGTCTATTCATGATTAAGAACTGAGGAGAAAATGTTTGTGTTTTGAAGAAAGAAACCCTAGATATTGTAGATGACAGAGAAAGAAGAGATGAGAATGCAAAAAGTTTGAAAGTTGAAACTCTGGAGATATTCTAAAGTTATCCTATATCAAACAAAAAATTGTTCAAATAACTATCAAAACGGATAAAAAAAATCACTAAAAATTCTTAACTTTCAAATGTGGCTCTAGGTATCAAATAAGAGACGTCCATCAAAATTCTCAAGTTGAATATGAAATAAAGTACTTTATTTATAGTCCGGATGATAAAATGTTAGATATCTTTAAACTTGGCAATGGGATTGTTGGAAACGTTTTTTGGACAATACTATCCTTCAATTTTTTAAAATACTCAAATTATCCTTTACTTAAATTACTTTTATCTCTTCCCCACTCATCACCCCATCTCTCTCATATATTTCTCTCTCCCATCTTCAATTCTACATTTATCTATCTTCTACTCTCTTTCTCCTACTCTCTCTCCCACCCCAATCTCTATGCCTCTCTCTCTCCCACTTATGCAAATTCTATTTTTAACTCTCCTATTCCTACCCATCCAATGATAGTCAAATCTTCTAAATTCTTCTGAATCCTTGTAAATGAGGGATGACCCCTCTATTTATAAAAAAATTGATGGACCCCATATACACTTGGGCTTGGGCTTGACTTTTGGGTCCAAGCATTAGACTTGAGTTTATTTAAATTTAATTAAGCTCTTTTTAATGAGCTTGAATTATTTGGGCCAACTCAATTCTTTTTTTAGTAATTTTGGGCTTATTTGACTTTTAGCCCAACACGTGACACAATCCATTAGACTAAATTATGTCATAAACTTTACGATAAATAAGTGACATTATTTAATTTGTTAATTTTATATCTTTTAATTTTAATTTAAAGAAATGTGTAAATTTGTAATTGGTCACAAAATTTATCATTCAACAAATGCTTTTTTTTTTTTTCAAGATTTATGCACTTATATGTGTGAATGGATCTCGGAAAAAAATAACATACTTTGATTTTTTTTTTTCAAAATTTCTCCATGGTTTGAATTTGAAATTTGGAGAAAATTAGCTTTGCCATCTTTATTTGACTAGGAGGAAAAATTAGAATTTGTGACAAAAAAAATCAAGGAAATATTTTCCCTGAATTTTTTCTTTTAGAAATTTGCCACCTTGATTTAGAAAAATATTTTGCCAAAATTAAAATTGTCTAGCTCAAGATATTTAGGATAGATTTTGCCACCCTCGCAAGTCTTTTGCGACAATTAAATTTCTAGCCAAAAGATATTTAGGAGGGATCTTGGCAAATCTTTTGTCAAAATAAAAAGTTTATGGCCAAAAGATATTTCGGAGAGATTTTGGCAAATATTTTGCCAAAATTAAAAATTTTCATGTCAAATGATATTTATAAGTGATTTTGGCAAATCTTTGGCCACAATCAAAATTTTATGGCCAAAACATATTTAGCTTATTGCCAAAATCAAATTTTTTCTGGCCAAAAGATATTTGTGAGTAATTTTCTACTTATTTGATTTCGAAAATAAAATTGTGTTGGCCTTTTTTTTTTTAATAACTTGGGAAGAGTTGCCAATAGCATAACAATGAAGTTCCAAAACAATTTTTCTAGGTTCTCTCTAAAAAATCTCTTATTTTTCTTTTTATTTTTCCGAGTCTTTTTTTTTGTTTATTTGGCTTCTAACTCTCATGCACTTTTTCTGGTAGATTTGAATTATCGATGCCGACACCTTCTTTTCTTGTCTTGTCGACGCCATCAGTAAAATAATTTTTTGTAATATATATTAGGTGCTGCTACAAGATAGTCCTAACTTTTTTTTAACTCATGTTGGGTGCTGCCGCAAAGGCAGTCCCAAATACTTTTTGTTTTTTTAATATTTGGGTGCTACCACAATGTAGCCCCAAATCTTCTTCCTTTTTTTTTTCTTTTTTTTTAAATTTTATTTTATATTGGGTGTTGCCGTAAGGCAGCCCCAATTTTTTTTTTCCTAACATGTTTCTTCTTTTTTTTTTAGGTAATAAAGTACTCACATTGCAACATCAGTTTTCATTTGTCATCTAAGAGGTACATACATATTCAAACTTCTTTTATTATTATTATTTTTGAATATGTTTATATTCCGTTATTATTAGTCTTGATGTTGCTATGATGCCCCTGTGACGCTACTATGTGATTATGATGTCTTTGTTTGTGATGTTGCTATGATGCCCCTGTTGAGATTTTTTTTTGTGTGTGTAAATGAAACCTATTTGTTAGTTGTTGCGATTCTTTTGATTGTGAAAGCCTACAGAAGTGGTCACTCAAAAAATATCACACAAGGCAATCACCTAACTTTTTTTTTAGTTTCTGGTGATTGAGGAGTCAATACAGTGATACAACGATGTCACTCTTGCTTAGGCCAATTTTCTAATGGTGATTGTAAAATCCTACGGCGGTGGTCACCCGAAGAATATCCCACAAGTCCAATCATCTAACTTTTTAGTTTCTGGTGATTGTGGAGGCAATACAATGATGTCACTCTTGCTTAAGCCAATTACCTAATGTTGATTGTAAAATCTTACTGCAGTGGTCACCCAAAAAATATTCTACAAGGCTAATCACCTAACTTTTTTAGTTTCTGATGAATGAGAAGACAATACAGTGATGTCACTCATACTTAACCCAATTACCTAATGGTGATTGTAAAATCCTATGGCAGTGGTCACCAAAATAATATCCCACAAGGCCAATCACCTAACTTTTTAGTTTCTGGTGATTGAGGAGACATTACAGTAATGTCACTCCTACTTAGGCCAATTACCTAATGGTGATTGTAAAATCCTACGGTAGTGGGCACCCGAAGAATATCCCACAAGGCCAATCACCTAACTTTTTAGGTTCTGGTGAATGAGGAGGCAATACAATGATGTCACTTCTACTTAGGCCAATTACCCAATGGTGATTGTAAAATCCTACTACGGTGGTCACTTGCAGAATATCCTACAAGGCCAATCACCTAACTTTTCTTAGTTTCTGGTGATTGAGGAGGTAATACAGTGATGTCACTCTTGCTTACGCCATTGTGATTTTAAAATCCTACTGCGGTGGTCACCCAAAGAATATACCACAAGGTATCACCCACAATTGAATTAAATGTCTTTGATTTGTACTATCGTGTTTCAGTATTGGTGACATTTTGTTTATATGAGCTGATTGTTTTTGTTTTGGACTATTTTTTTTTATAGAATGATTTTTTATTTTATTTTATGGATTTTTATTTAATTTTATGAAATGATTTAATTTTATTTTATTTTATGGACTGAACTTAAAGTTTCCCTTAAGCTGCCTACGTACCCTTTAAGCTTAGGGATCAAATCATAACGTAGTTCATTTGGATTTTTTTTAAGACGACCGTTCACCTTTTAAACTCATGCTTGCTAGGAGTAGCGTGCAGTTTAGGCTCTTGCAACAAGGAGCATTACATTTTATGCATAATACTTCTTGAGAAACTTTCCGTAGATTGGGTCAATCTTAAGCTCGTCTTTGTTAACTATCTTGTATGCTCCATTCGTGTAGACTTCTTTCACAACGTAGGGTCCATCCAATTTAGGTGTAAATTTATTTTCTGTACATCGAGTTATTATAATAAGTCCTCGAACAGCGAGCACGAGTTCCCCAACTTTAAACGATCGAGGTCATACCTTTTTATTAAAAGCCTTAAACATGCGTGCTTGATAACATTCCAATGTTTGTTGAGCATCTAGTCTTTTCTCATCTAGTGCTTCCAATTTCTGAAGACGTAACTTAGCATTGTCTTTTACAATAAGCCCTTCTTGAACTGCCATTCGTAATGAGGGGATTTCTCTTTCTAAAGGGAGTACAACTTCTACCCCATAAGCAAGAGAATAAGGCGTAGCTTCTATTGGAGTGCGATAGGTAGTTTGGTATGCCCATAATGCTTCACCTATTCTTTCATACCAATCTTTCTTTGCCTTGAAGATGATTTTCTTCAACAATTTTCTCAACGTCTTATAAAACGCTTCTGCCAACCCATTTGTTGCGGTGTTATACATAGATGAATTATACTGTTTGAAGCCAAACTTTTCGCATAACTTATCCATTAGATTGTTAAAGAATTGTCTTCCATTGTCTGTCACTATGCAATGAGGGATGCCATATCGATAGATGAGATGAGTGCAGACAAAATCTGCTACATTTTCTTTCTTTGCTTCTTTTAATGGAATAACTTCAACCCATCTTGAGAAGTAATCTGTCCTTGCAAGGATATAAGAATGTCTTGTCGATGATTTAGGTTATAAGACCAACAAGATCAAGTCTCCAAGCTTCAAAAGGCCATGAAGCTACAGTTGGGGAAAGTGGTTCAGGAGATTGATGTATAAAATTGGAATGAAATTGACAAGCTTCACACTTTTTCACATATTGCATCAAGTCTTGAACCATCGTAGGCCAATAGTAGCCCATTCTTTCTAACTGATAATGAAGTTTTGGTCCAGATTGGTGAGCCCTACAAGTACCTGAATGAGCTTCATGAAGTTTTGGTCCAGATTGGAAAAGCCTCATACGAGCGACGATATAGGGTGCCCTTATAGTGAATGAATGGATCAGCTCTTCTTCTTATCTCGGTTTTATGTCGAATATCGTTGGGGAGCTTCCCGTGTTGAAGGTAGTCTATGATCGGTTGTCGCCAATCTTCTTCTTCAATGACATAAACAAATATTACATTTGTTCCTTGGCTTTCCTCTTCAACTGGCGGTATGATCCATCTTTGGCAAAGAGAGATGTTGAAAACTTCATCTTTTGAAACTGTTAGAGTCGTAACCAAATTTGCTAAAGCATCTGCCTTTTTAGTTTCAGATCTTGGGACATGTTCTATCATTGCATTCTCAAAGTTTTCCAACAGCTGTTTTACGTAGTTGAAATAAGGTATTAGGTCTTCATGTCTTACATCATATCAGAGTAATAATTGATTTATTATCAACTTTGAATCTCTATAAGTCTCTATGTTGGTTACGCCAATATCCATAGCTATTTGAAGACCAACAATGAGTGCTTGATATTCAGCCATATTATTCAAACATGCCTCGCCAAAGGTAAAGCTGTATGGCAGCATATGCTTTTCGGGTGAGATGAATATTACACATGCCTATGCGCCATTCTTTCGAGTTGCACCATCAAAGTACATAGTCCAAGGTTTAGTGATTTCAATGTAGAAAACTTCTTCATCAGGCAAAATTTCCTGTAATTTCCAACCTAATAGGATTGGATGATCTGCCAAGAAGTCTGCTAAAACTTGTCCCTTCATTGCTTTCTGCCGAACATAGACAATATCGTATTGTTGAAGTAAGATTGCCCATTTAGCCAATCGTCCTGAGATGATAGGCTTAAATAAGACATACTTGATCGAGTTAGCTTTTGCAACCAAATGTATTGTGAAGGCCTGCATATAATGTCTCAGTTTGTCAATGGCGAAGAAGAGTGAAAGACACATCTTCTCAACGAGTAAGTAATTTAGTTCAGCCTCATTCAAAGTCCTACTCAGATAGTAGAGAGCACACTCTTTTTCGTTCTCATTTTCTTGTGCAAGTAAAGCTCCAAACGACCTTTCTTGTGTTTCGATGTATAATGTCAACGGTCTCCCCACTGTTGGAGCACTTAAGACGGGAGGACTAAGCAAGTATCTTTTTATACTGTCAAAAGAATTTTGTCATGCTTTATCCCATTCGAAGGTTGTGTCTTTTCTCATTAATCTTTGAAACGGTTGGCGTCGACCTGCTAAGTTGGAAATGAATCTTTTGATGTAAGCCAAATGTCCCTGGAGACTTCTCAGCTAGCGCAAGTTTCGAGGTTCTGGCATTTTTGGAATGACATCGATTTTTGATTGGTCAATTTCGATTCCACGATGTCTTAATATGTAACCAAGAATTTTTCCTGATGTCACACCAAATGCACATTTGAGAGGATTCATTTTAAGCTGGTATTTCTTCAAATGATCGAAGACTGTTTTTAGATCTTGTAAATGGTTTTCTCGTTTCTTAGAGTTAACCACAAGATCATCAACGTAGCATTCAACATGTTTATGGAGCATGTCATCAAAGATCTTTTGCATGGCTCGTTGGCAAGTTGTCCTTGCATTCTTTAATCCAAAAGACATCACTTTGTAACAATATATTCCATTTGGGGTTCAAAATGTTGTCATCTTTTCATCTGTAAGAGCCATTCAAATTTAATTATACCCTGACGATCTATCCATGAATGACAAGGTTTCATGTCCTGTAGTAGCGTCAACCATAAGTTCGGTGATGGGCAAAGGAAAGTCATCCTTAGGGCATGCATTATTCTGATCACGAAAGTCATCACATACGCAAAGTTGTCCATTTTTTTTTTAACTGGAACAATGTTTGTTATCCATGTCAAATATTTTACTTTGCGAATGAATTTTGCCTCGATTAATTTATTGACTTCCACTTCGATTTGAGGAATGATCTCTGGTCAAAAATGTCTTTGAGCTTGCTTGAGTGACCGATTTCCTTGTTTGATCGCAATATGATGGACTGCTATTTTGGATTGAGTCCTAGCATCTTCTTATATGACCAAGCGAAGATAACTCTGTATGTAGTGAGTGAGCTTATATATTTTTCTTATTCCTCACGACTAAGTGACACATTTATGAAGGTTGGACGCGGTTCTTCTGCCGTGCCACGATTTACTTCTTTAAGTTCGTCAATTGTTGTGAGTAAGCTTATATATTTTTCTTCTACGTCACAACTAAGTGACACACTTATGAAGGTTGGACGCAGTTCTTCTGCTGTGCCATAATTTACTTCTTTAAGTTCATCAATTGTTGATTGGCTACTATCTTCTAGGGATAATGGCACTTCTTCAACATCTTTCTCAGACATTTCAATGTCTGATACCTTTTCAAAGGTGATATGACAACAAGCAGCTTCGTCTTCCTCAAGCTCTTTGTTTTCTTCTATAGGATTAGTCAAAATGATTAATTGTCTTTTTACCCTTAATGAACTTTCTGTATTTATGAGGATGGAAAGCTTTCTCTTCATTCGTGAAGGGACAAAACTACAAACTCCATTGTCGTTGTTCATTTTGCTAGCTTGTTCTATTTCTTGAGGTTTTAACTTTTCTTTGCATTGACAACTTGTTGTTCCAAGACAATCGAAAACGAATTGTGAATGTTGATCTATCTTTTTTGATGTGGATATACTCAATCTTTGGAAAGCTGAAAGTCGCGAGGGAGCAAATGTCGTGCATTGACTTTCTCTCTTTGCTAACTTCAAAATTGACTTTTGGCGAATGGAAGGACAAAGAATTGAGATTTTAATACCTTTAAAGACAAAAATTCTCTTATCTCCCTCTCTCTTCTTTCCTTTTGAGTCATCAACCTCTTCTGCAAGGATATGATTCATGCCTGCGACTTTCTCTTTCCCTTTTCTTATTATGTGAACCAGTTCTAATGAATGGTAACTTAGTCCAGCTCTTGAAGTAGGTATAACATGACATTCTTTTTGGAGTTTCTTCTATGTTAAGGAGTTTATACGCATTTGGGTCGAACCCATCTTTCATCCGTTTACCAGGCAAGGCTACTACTTCTTCTACTTCAACAACCAGCTCTGATGAGTTCTTTGGACTTCAGCAACACATATTTCTTCAACTTGCCCGTTCTTCATGTCTTTTTTATGCTTCAACT
This sequence comes from Telfairia occidentalis, assembly GCA_026257165.2. Classification (NCBI taxonomy): domain Eukaryota; kingdom Viridiplantae; phylum Streptophyta; class Magnoliopsida; order Cucurbitales; family Cucurbitaceae; genus Telfairia; species Telfairia occidentalis. The sequence continues at coordinate 10,775 of JAOANK020010690.1, read as the reverse complement.
TGTGATTTTCGATCAAAAAAGTTACTGTTGGCATCGCTTCAACCGCTTTGTCATTTTTTATATAGAATTTGGCATCTGCAAAATGAGATTTTGCTTCTGAGAATGGGTTGGTGTCTACTTCAACTTTCTTAACACCATTTTGATAGAATTTGAAGCATTGATGAGGCGTGGAAGAGATCACCCCATTTTCATGAATCCAAGGACGACATAACAATAGCTTGTAAGTGGTCTTGGAATCAATAAGATGGAACAAAGTGTTAGCCTTCAAATCTCCAATAATAACCTCTAGAAGGATCATACCAATCGCTCGTTGTCTACCTTGATTGAAGCCTTGAATAACTAATCTGCTATTTAATAGTTCTTCCATTGAGATGCCTAATTGTAGCATGGTTGACTTAGGTATTATATTAACGGTTGAACCATCATCGATGAGAACTCGAGCAACTTTTTGTTCACAGATATAACTTGAGACAAGTATGAGTCTATTATGAGGCTTTGATCCTAACAACGAATCTTCATCTGTAAAACCAATAGACATACAACATGAAGCACATGCATCTACTTGAGAGACTGAGTTGTTTGAAATGTCGAAGTCTCTTAGTGTTTTGATGAGGGTGTCTTTAGCTGCTTGGGGAAGTGATAACAAATCACACATACTGAATGAAGATGAATCTTCCAGCTTTGTCATTTCTTGGGATGAACTGGAAGAAGCGTCACAGTTCTCTATCATATTAACAACGCGACAAGCGACGGTTTCATAGACATCTTCTTGATCGTCATCTAGTAAGCCTTGAGGAAAAAATTCTTTTAGAGTTATCGACCGTCAGGATTGAACAAAATCTTTATTCTCCTTGATGACAAGTTTAAGCTTTCTTGAACTCTTTTTTCCTTTCTTTCTTTGTGGCCTGCTTTGCCTTTTATAATTTCGAAATATGCGAGTCTCTTTCTAAGCACAACGTTGCCTTCGCTTCTTTCGATGAGTTACTAGAGTCCATCCTTCATCTTCATCTTCGATAAACTCGAGCTTGCCTTGGGAGATATTTCTTTGTGAACTTTGCGCAAGCCAGACAGTTACAGGCTCTAAAGTCCCAAACTGAATCAAACCTACTTCTAAATTATGAAGCGGGCTTGAAGATATTTGGTTGTCAGGACTTATTGTTACCACAACATAGTTTGTTTGAGCTATCTCATCAAGGCCCAGTTCAATGTTCTTTTCTTTAGCTAATTTCAAAATTAACTCTTTCAAAACAAAACATTTTTCCACCGCGTGACTGATAACTCAGTGATACTTGCAGTAGTTAGGGTCGTTAGCTTTTCCCATCTCCTCAGGTCGCTTACATTCTGATAATTCAATAAGTCGCTTCTCAAGGAGTTGTTTTAACATATTTGGAATGTCATAATCTAGAAAATGATAAACTTTCTCTTGCCTTTCCTTCAGAGTTAGGTGACATCTCTCGCCTCCATCTGACCGCTTTTTCATGTTTTTTTCTTTTCCTTTCGAAGAAAACTTGAAGGGAGTGACATTAACCACCATAATTTCTTTGACAATTTTTTTGGATCTCTTCTCTGTGCTATTGACTTCTTTCTTTTCTTTCTTGATGTCAGAAGTGAGAAGATCTTTATTCCCTTTACTAGCAATACTTAGCTCCATATCATGAGCACGAGTTGTCAGCTCCTCAAAAGTACGAAGTTTTATCCCTTGAAGAATATAGAGAAGTCCCCAATGCATGTCTTGGATGTACATTTCAATAGCAGATATTTTGGTGAGCCGATCTTGGTAGTCGAGACTCAGAGCTCTCCAACGGTTGATGTAATCAACAACTTATTCACTTTTTTGTTGTTTGGTGTTGGTAAGCTCCATCATGCTCACAATTCTCCTTGTACTGTAAAAATGATTGAGAAATTTTCTTTCAAATTGCTCCCAACTGTCGATGGTTTCGAGCTTAAGATCAGTATACCAATGGAAAGCGTTTTCATTCAGTGTTCGGATGAACTGCTTAACTAGTAGGCCTCCTCGGGTACCAGCATTTTTGCATGTCTAGACGAAGTGAGCAATGGGTTGCTTTAGATTTCCCTTCCCATCGAATTGTTGGAACTTCGGTGGTTGGTATCCGTTGGGCATCCTTAGGTTATTGATCCTCTTAGTGTATGGTTTGGAATACATAAGTGAATTCTGAGTAGGTCTACCATATTGAGCTCTGATGGAGTTCATGATCATATCTTGAAGCTGTTGAACAGATAGTGAAGCAATTGAAGCAGAATGTTGTGACTGATCTTTTTGCATGATGGTCTTCCCCTTATTTTTTATGGCAAGGGTTTGACTCGATTCAACGACATCCCGACTTTCAATTTGATTTTTAAGAGATACTATTACTTGATCGCTTTCTTTGATTGCCTTCCATAGCTTGCTAATCTTCATTTCCACTTCAACCATTCTTTCTTAACCAATGGTTGCATCAGTCATCATGACAAACATTACGTCAGGATTTTATGCTTCCTTGAGTTGATGAGGAGAGGGAGGAATTTTGTCCAACGAGAAATTTTCTATAATAAAACATCCTATTGACTGGATTTCGTCATGCGACTTAACATCTTGCTTGCAATGACGAGAGTTTGACTTTCTTCATGCTGAATTTTCTTGGAGCGACGACGTGTAACTGGTCGTGCATAAGAGTCGCTTGAAACAACATTCTTCGAAGAAGCTTCTTTGGAGACATCACTTCTTTTGGTGGAGTTTGATTCCTAAATGAGAGAAAAAAAATGAGAGGCAGAGATTGTCCCACTGGGTGTGCCAATTTGTTCACACGAGATTTCCGGGGGAATTTATTTCGCGGGAATGAACTTGATTTTATTGATTTTTGTGTAGTAGTACAATCTTTAATGTATAATTCTCTGATGCTTTCTCTCTAATTTATATTTTACTTCGAGGGCTAATGAGCTTGTTCTCGAGTGGAGGGAATGTAAGTCGTTGACTTTAGCTTGTTGAAGAATCTTATAAGTCTTCGACTTCTGGTTGTTGAAGAATCTTCTAAGTTTTCGACTTTTGGTTGTTGAAGAATCTTCTAAGTCTTCGACTTCCGGTTATTGAAGAATCTTCTAAGTCTTCGACTTTTGGTTATTGAAGAATCTTCTAAGTCTTCAACTTCTGTTTGGTGAAGAATCTTCTAAGTCTTTAACTTTTGTTTGATGAAGAATCTTCTACTTCGAGTTTGTTGAAGAACTTCGGCTTCTGGTTATTGAAGAATCTTATAAGTCTTCTCGACTTCTGGTTGTTAAAGAATCTTCTAAATCTTCGACTTCTGGTTGATGACGATTCTTCTATTTCGAGTTTGTTGAAGAACTTCGGCTTCAAGCTTGTTGAAGAACTTCGACTTTGAGCTTGTTGAAAAATTTCAACTTTGAGCTTGTCGAAGGTCTTCTAAAGTGTTCAGCTTCTGAATCTGCTTTGTTGAAAAAGAAGATCGATTTCTTGAAGTCTTCTAGTCTTTAGCTTCTTTCGGGTTTCAGAAATCTTGAATCTCTTGATGAGTCTTCTTTTTGGATTCTCTGAATTTTCAATCTTCTGAATCTTTTGAATCCTTCTAAATCCTTCTAAATTTTCTAAATCTTCTAAATCTTTCTGAATCCTTCTGAATGAATGTGAATGAGGGATGACCTCTCTATTTATAGAGACTTTGATGGATCCTATGTGGACTTGAGCTTGGACTTGAGTTTTGGGCCCATTAGACTGAGCTTATTTAAATTTAATTAAGCTTTTTTTAGTGGGCTTAAATTATTTGGGTCAACTCAATTATTTTTTTTAGAAATTTTAGGCTTATTGGCTTTTAGGCCAATACGTGACACAATTCATTAGACTAAATTAGATCATAAACTTTACGATAAATAAGTGACATTATTTAATTTATCAATTTTATGTCTTTTAATTTTAATTTAAAAAGACGTATAAATTTGTAATTGGTCACAAAATTTTTCATTCAACAATCATTTTTGGGACAAATTTGTCTAAGCATTAATTTCATAATTCTAAATGTGTTATTATTATTATTTATTTATTTATTATTAATTTCATAAATCATATAATTTTAAAAAGCGGCATAATTTAGATATTTATTATTAATTTTATAATAATGGCAAAATTTCAATAGGCATGGGTTAGCTCTTGTGGCAGAAATTGGAAGCTGAAAGAACTATAACTTAAGGTATGTGAAGGTAAGGTATGCGACAGTTGCATGTATGGAAAAATCCATAGACTTCCTTTCCCTAAAACTTCATGGAGGGTTAAATCTCCATTAGAGTTGATACATGCAGATATACGTGGCCCCATAAGAACTCCATCTCTCACTAACAAAAGATATTACCTATTATTTTTTGATGATTTTGCAATAATGATTTGGATTTATTTTCTTCCTGAAAAATCAGAAGTCTTTGCTAGTTTTCTTCAAATCAAGTCTTGCAGAAAATCAAAGTGACAAAAAGATCAAGATTTTGAGAACTAATCGTGGAGCTGAATTCATTTATAAGACATTCATGAACTATTGCAAGGAGAATGGCATAATGAGACAACTCACGGTCCGACATAGTCCACGACGAAGTAGCATTGCTGAAAGGAAGAATCGAAACATTGTGGAAATGGCAAGAAGCATGTTGAAAGCCAAACGTTGAAGACAAATAATTTGAGGGCAGAAGCTTTTAATACAACTGTTTATATCCTCAATCGGTGTCCTACTAGAGTAGTTGAAGACAAAACTCATTTTGAAGCATGAAATAAAAAGAAACCTGTTATTGATCACTTAAAAGTTTTTGGTTGTTCAGCTTATTCTCTTGTTCCTTCCCAGGAAAGAGAAATGTTCGATAAAAAAAGAGCTAAATACTTATTCATCGACTATAGTGATGTATCCAAAGGATACCAATTGCTAAATTTAAAGACAAAAAATTATTGATATCAGGAGACATAATATTTGATGAAATGGCTATAAGGGATTGGGAGAATAATGGTTCTCAATCTTCTCAACAGTATGAAACTATCCAATAGCTTGATTGGAAACAAGACTCTCAGAATTTGAGATAAAAAGGAGTTCTCCATCAACTTTGGCAAAATCACTAGTTGAAGCTGCTTCAAATCAAGATAGCTCAAAATCTTCTTCAAGAAGAATGCGATCTTTGCAAGATATTTATGCTTCAAGTGAACAATTTTCTATGTTTGCTTGTGAGCCACAAAGTTTTGATGATGCATCAAATGAGAAGTTATGTCGTGATGATAATGGTGGTAAAGCAGATCCAAAGACTTTTTGAAGTCTGGTGGGTTTGTTGATCTATCTTACAAATACAAGGCTAGATATTATGCATCTTGTTAGCATCATTTCCAGGTACATGAATGAACCAAGCAAATATCACTATTCTGCTGCTAAAAGAGTTTTGAGATATTTGCACGGTACCAAAGAGCATGGACTCAAATATGTCCAGGATAAGGATTGCAAGTTGGTTAGCTATACTGACCGTGACTGAGCAGGTTCCCTCGATGATCGAAAGAGCACTTCAAGTTATGTGTTTTGTTTGCGTTCTAATGCAATACCTTGAAGTTCGAGAAAGCAACAAATTGTAGCTTTATCTTCAACCGAAGCAGAATGTACAGTTGCAACTAAAGCCACTTGTGAAGCTATTTGGCTAAGAAGAATCCTCAAAGATCTTCAACTAGAGCACGTAGTCCCAACAAAAATCTTTTGTGACAATATGTTAGCAATTGCAATGACTAAGAATCCAGTCTTTCATGCTCAGTCAAAGCGCATTGAGTTACGTCATCACTATATAAGAGATTTGGTCAGTAAAGAAGAAATCTACTTAGAGTTTCTCAATACCAATGATCAACCGGCTGATATGTTCACCAAAGCTATTACATCATAAAAGTTCAAGAAGTTCAAGAAGCTTTTGAAAATTACAAACTAAAAGGGGGTGTTAAAAGTAATTTGTAATTTCCAATTTGTCCTTTGAGTTCTTCAATGTGACTTTTTGAAATATGTAAAGACTTCTTGGAATATGTAAGAGTTCTTGAAAGATGTAAAGTCTATGTAATGTTCTAGAAGAACTAATTTCTCAGACATTAACTAGGAGTCTCTAGAATTCTCTTTTGACACCTATAAATTGAGGCGTCCTCCACTCTTTGTAAAGTAAGCAAGCAAGCTCCAATTGAGCAAAGTGCCAAAATACTCGATAGAAAAAGTTTCTCTCAATTGTTCCCTCTATTCTAAACTCTTGACTACTTTCTTTCATTGCCTCAAACAAGTAGGAGAAGTCCTGTCGATAAAAATTGAAGATGAGTGTTGAGGCTGCTATTTGAGTGTCAGAATCTGTCTCAATATTCAGGAACCAGGAATCTTTATTGAAGGAGAGGAAGTAGTAGACATTGGATTGAGTTTCCATACGAGCATCTTTCTAATTTTTGCTATGGTAAAATTGGACACATTCAATCTGAGTGTGAGTTTGTTGGTGAATCGAAGGAGGGGAATAAACTGTTTAGACCATGGCTACGTGCTGATATTGAACTCTCTGGGAGAAGGCATGGCGGTGGTCGAAAAGTCAATGAACCTTGGCGGGGTGACTGGCGTAACAGAGGGGGATGATTTAGATAATCGGGTTCGTTTGCATCTATCCCCATGGATTCGACCGATGATGTTATGCACAACGATCGGTGGAGAGCGTCTGATCCTAGGCACGAAAACAACCGCAAAAGGTTGCTGGAGCTTGCACCGATCATGGCTGAAAACGACAAAATCTTAGATGAAAAAGGAAAGGCTATGGTTATGGAAACCATTGATCCATCCGGGCAATCTTGTGCGAAAATCACGGGGACAGAGCATTTAGTGCAGTCGATTATTTTCTTTCCAACAAACTCACGTACAGGTAACTGAAGCGATGGGCTCCGAATTGACCAACGAGAATGGAAATTGGGCCGTCCATGACAATTCACAAAAAGATTTTTAAAGGCCAATTCCAAAACTGGGCAGTCTCCAAGTACACGAATCAATGGGCATGAGTTCATTACAAATGGCAAACTTGACATCAGCATTGGGCCCCACTCCTCTCCTCTTTGCTCCAACGAATTGCATGCCAATGTTTCTACAATTTCTCCTAATGGGCCCTTGCAAGTTAAAGCCCAACACAATACCATCCCTCCACAACATGATGGACCAGAAGAAATTGATTCTTTTATTGGGCTAGATTCCATAGAACCCTTCCAACAACCACATGGAATGCTCAATTTGGAAGCAACATTCGTACGTCCAATACACATGTCCGCCATGCAGCCAACAGACGATGTTACCGCAGTGTTAACTCTGCCTCAATTCTCAAATTTTCCTTGCTCAGGTTCTGCCTCAATGGTGGAAAATAGAATACATGGTCCAACTGTCCTTACGGTGAAGTGATTAGTGAGAGATCTCATTGTACTCTTTAATATTAGTGCAAGAACCTGCAGTTGTAGGAATGAGACGTCCCATTCTCGTTAGGGTGAAACAATATAAATCTTTTGTCTAAATTTTTTTACTTTTAATCTTTTACTTTCGTAAATCATTTATTATTGTGTGTTCTTTTGCTGTACTTAAACTATGAAAGAGAAATATTGTCACGCTACTAAAGTTTGGGCCGAAGGAGATTTTTTGTACCCCGTATAGTTATTTTCAAACTAAATTGATACAACTTAACAAGTTTAGAGGTAAGATTTGCTTTTTTCTCAAAAAAAGAAAAATACACATGTTATAACTTCATAAATAAATCATAAAAGGCCAACTAAGCCTATTTCAACTAGTTAAGACATATGTTTTCGACCAAAAGGTCGTGTTCAAATTATCACTTCCACATATTGTTGAACTAAAAAAAAGTAAATCATAAAGGTAAATTGAGCCATAATTTATCAACCATATAGTTTGAAGCTGGGGAGCCTTTTTATTATTATTACTATTTAAAAAGTTAAAAAATAAAAATTCATTTTTCTTCCAAATCAAAACAATCTAAGGTAGCGTGACTATGATCTCTGTGAAAAAGACATTGCTTATCTTTATTCCTTCGATGTAAGCCAGCTCACATCTGCGCAGGCCACTTCAACACATTTTTATCTTGGATTTCCATTAAAATCTACTGAATTGGAACGAAAGTTCCAGCCGTGTCAAGCTTTGGTTGACCCTCAGTCCTTTGCTTTTTCACATCAGATCAATCATCGTCACCCTTGTCCTTCCCCTTCAAAGGATTGAGTCGCTTGTTCCTTTCATTAGGCAACCACTTTGAATGAAGTAACTCTCCAGTGATCATATACTTCTGTGCCCTGGAAAGGAGCTCGTCGTAGGTGGTCGGTGCTTTTTTCCCTAACGACCATAAGAATTTCTCATCTTTCAATCCAACTACGATGGCTGAGAGTGTTGCTCCATCAATGTAGCCTTCAATCTTGAGTGTTTCACCATTAATCCATGACACATACTCTCGAAGGGTTTCAATCGTTCGTTGTTGAATTGTAGGCAAATGTATGGTGTTGTTATACTTCACTTTAGGTGCGCAATCATGCTGTTTTGCAGGTGCACATCGTTCATTCCTAATTAACAAAATTACCATTGATTTGAATCGGGTATCAACAGTTGTCACTGTCTGTGGGAAACAAGTTAGTGTTCTACCGATATGTGTGTATCCAAAAACATGAGTAGGAATGCAAATGGCACAACAATCTCACTTTCAACTAAGTCAATGCACACAAGAATCTAATGAGCATTACCAAGGTTGACAGGTAAGTAGACTGCATCAATTGAAGACCATTTCATGTTGTAGTTAATTTTCTTCTCCGTAACAAATTCCATCAACGTCTTCGCCTTTGTCCAATCATAATTACAATATCTCCCCACTGGTGCAAGCTTGCTCAACTCACGCAAGGGTCCATCTTTTGCTTTTAATTGATGCTGAAGCAAACAATCCAATATTCATATCAAAAGTCAGAGTAGTAATTAAAAATGTGGACAGTGTCTATACATAGGCCAAATGACTTACGTGAGTTCGGTAAGACAAGTAAATGAGAAGAAAAAGAATACTTATAGATAATAGGCAATTACCCCCAAGAAACTTTGTACGACTCAATTTAGGTTGAAGCTTAAATTTTTTGAAGGTAAATAAGAAGAGCGAGTCAATCACCTGCAAGAAAAACAAAATTTAAATGCACTTGAACACGGGAACAAATATTTTAAGTGAACTTACTGATGGAGATATACCTCACCATTCAGCCACAAAGACCGTGTAAGTAAACTCCTAAACCATTCTTTGTCGTGCACTGCATATGAGGTTTTACGGAGATGATTGTCCTTGTCGGGGTTGTCCAACCAAGCTTGAAATTCTTTTTCAATGTTAGCAAGGATGGGGATAGTTGGGTCGCAGGTTCTATTCTTAGACTTCTTCAAACGAGCATCGAATGTTTCATACTACTCCTCTTCTGAGGATTTGCTTTGGGTACATCCACAATCTAAAACAAAATTGAACAGTTCATTTACACTTTATGTTGATTCCACAAAAACAAAAAAAAATTATTAATGAATTAAATGTCTTATTACCCCTTTGACAACACCATGTTTGGGATTAGTCTCAACATCTAGGACCATATGTATGAAGGCTTTCAGAATATCCTCCACATTCACTAGTGAGGATTGAGGAACCTCCTCCAGAAGAACTGGATCCAAAACATCCACGACGACCATCTCTAGTGAGGCTTGAGGAACAGTGCTTCCAATCAGATCCTTAGTAACTCCAACCGCAGGTTCTTTTGCCCTCACTAACTCCATCTCTAGATTCTTTTTGGCCATCACTAACTCCATCCATGAGTCTTGAGCAACTAGCCACATCATGTGAAGGTGGATCATTAATTGGTTCATCAATGCCTTTTCTATCCTTTATATTGAGGAGGACCCCCAACAACTAAACAAATATGTAAAGAAATAAGACAAACACATGTATCATCTAGAGCAACAATTAAATGGTACTTAAACAACTAATGGATAATTACACAATACATACCTTAATCAAGATGTCAACTTTGCTCGTTAGCTATGAAACATCCATCTTTATTCCTTTGACATCCTCCTCAATGGCAATAACGCAAGAATATAGACTCTAACAGTGAGTAATAATTTCCTTTGTCAGGACATCGAGCTTCTCATCTTCAAATACCTCTTCGAAAAGATCATCTATAAGATCATTGGTAGGAGGAACCAAAGTACGTGGTGGTGGTGAATGTCGTGGTGGTGGTGGTGAATGTCTATTCAGATGGCTCCGAATGATGTTTTTACTCAATACCACAACATCCCGAACATGTTGCAATCGCAGTTAGTTGTTAATAAGTCTCAGGGTGAATCGTCTTCTTCCTACATTGCAGGTATTTGTCCAAACAAATACTTACATCATTCATAATTTGATCATTGGATAATTGACTCTGGCACTTCAACTCACATATGCTTTAATCGCACTGCTTTACTTCAATCAATCCTATTAAAACCTCAATTGTGTTGCCTGATCATACGAGAATTCTAGTACAATTAGCTGGGGATATTACTCTGTTTGGCGTGGTCAAACTACAGAATTGAAGGAATCGAATTCCCAGCCGAAGCGATTTAACACTTAATGCATTCAAGAGTGAATTGGAGGAACATACATTATGAAAAAAAAAACATAAAATACAGAGAACAATTTTTACCTTTGAAGAACTTTTCTTCTATTCACGTGCGTATTCTGTATCACGAACACTACCACTTGGA
>JAOANK020010494.1:0-21918 GCA_026257165.2 Telfairia occidentalis | reverse complement strand
GTTTGTATCATATACAAAGTGGGCCGCGTTCCATAGTGTCCCCAGGAAAAGGTACCCAGCCTAATCCATATACTACGAACCGTTTTGGCTATTTGCTTAGACTTCATCCACTTTAATATCTCCACATATTGCCAAGTATTCATATAATAGCCATGGGTTCTTAGTTTATTGGATTTATAGAGTTATAAAAGATTCAATAACGACCTTACTGAATAACATCAATAACAACTTGATTGAATATGGAATGTGTTTACAAGCCATTCGAGTTTTAGGACATACACACCCAACAAATTTTCCTTAATTAATTTAGCTAGTTAGATTGCTTTAGATCCTAATCCGCTGCACATGATGTTGATACATCTTTCAAACACGGAGGTTCATACTAGTTTGCCCCATCTATATAGGTGAACAAAATCCTGATTCAAACATTGATTATCTTGCAAGCCATCAAGGACAACAATCAGATGAATAGAAGTCAAATAAGACAGGCTACTATGAAATCCTTCCTTACCGGTGTTAAGTCCCATTCTTCTTTTCTTCAGTTGTTGCTTGAATTTCCCAATCTCTTACCTTGATTTCTCATGCATTCTATTCACATATTATTCGACCCAAAAACGATGGAAGTATTGTTGCACCAAGTGTAGTAGACTTCACTACAACATTTTAAGTTTTGCTGACCGAAAAAAACGTCGCTTGAACTCACAAAAATGTCGTCGTGCTACAATGTCAACACTAAAAATAATGTTAGCAATATGGTCGGAAAAAGCCCATCGGGAGACCTTATCTCGACATTGCCAATCAACTGACGTTTGTCTACATGTCGGCAAATAGAGCGTTGCGCTTGACGTTTCGTCGCACCGTGGAAAGATGTCTTAACCCCGACATTTATACAAAAACGTCGAGAAAACATACCCTTCATCCTACACTTTATAGAAATCAACAAAATATCACCCCTACCAACTTCACGTTTTCCTTGGCTCATGTCCAACATGTATATTTTATGTCAAAAGAAAGTTATTTCTATTGACTTTATAAATGTCAGGATAACATTTATTGAAATTAAATTTTTTTGGTTATTAAATTACAAATATTTTTTCATCTTAAAAAATCTAATAATAAATTCAAGATTGATATTTAATTATTCTGCAAAAATTTGTAAACCATGAATTATATTAATAAAAAATTATTTTTACAATACATGAAATTATAACTAAAAATTCGATTACATTATTGAGTTTTGACATCAGAACAACTCATGTCTAATGCTTCGAACCGCATGTTCAATTGAGACCAAGTTGTGAACTTCAGAAATGTACTTAAAAGAAAAAAATTTGTATTAATAATAGAATGACCTGGTGTCCTTTTTGAACCAAAAAAACACCTAAAAAGTAACTAAAATATGCGAAAGTGGAATAAAAGACAACCTAAAAGCCACAGAAGTGAACTTAAAAATAACTTAAAAGTCACACAAGTGAACTTTAAACCCGTTACCCACCCCTTGGTCATGTCGAAATATCTAAAACATTCACAAGTTAACTAAAATGCTCCCAAGTGTCATTGAGAACTTAAAAACAACGTAAAAACTACTAAAGTAAACTGAAAAACCCATTACCCACCCCCCGATCAAGACGAAATATCTAAAGTATGCACAAGATGATTAAAATGCTCTTAAGTGTCGTTGGGAACTTAAAAACAACCTAAAAACCATAGAAGTAAACTTAAGAAGTCGTTACCCACTCCTCGATGATGCCGAAATGTCTAAAGTATGCACTAGATGAGTAAAATGCTCCCAAGTGTCATTGACAACTTAAAAACAATCTAAAAACTACAAAAGTAAACTTAAAAACCTGTTGCCCACCCCCGGTCACGCGAAAATGTCTCAAATATGTACAAGATCACTAAAATGCTCTTAAGTGTCATTGAGAACTTAAAAATAACCTAAAAACCACAAAAGTGAACTTTAAACCCATTACCCACCCTCCGATCATGCGGAGGTTACTAATTAGCTACCATAACTGCATGATAGCTTCCAAGCTATTGAAAATAACTATAGGATAAATGAGCCTAAGTGCTGAAATGAGTGACTAACTGATATGCTTGAAGAAAGAATACATCTAACCACAATAGTTTAACTAAGAGGAATGAGGACAAGTGGAAAAAGAAGCTTCAAACAAATTGAAACATCCAAATGCAAAGGCTTTACATTTACGGTTAAATTACGGGTTAAATCCTACTATCATATTTTGCATTATTCTCATGGTGTATTCTTCTCTTGGGCTTCATATGTAATTTATTTAATTGCTTTTAGGACCAAGTTTAAGGTGTGTAACTTTATTTTGCTTACTTGACAAAAGAACACCTAAATCATGTAATTAGTTTAGTTGAGGTCTAGCTTAAGCCTTTTTTCCTTTTATTCTTAGCTGAAGGTAAAGATGCCTATAAATAGACATCTCCTTGTATTTGAAAAAAAAAAAGACTTTTGAAGAAATGAAATTAGCCATTGAGGTTTTCTTTGCTCCTAAAACTATGAGAGCTTTGTGCACTTGATCTTGTTGCACAAACCCCTTAATTAGAAACATTCGAGTTTAGGTTGGTCACCAAACTTTTGGAGTGTTGCACTTTGGATTAAGAACAAGCTCTCCTAATCCAAAGCCTTGACCTTCAAGGTAAGTCCATTCTTCTTTCCCTTGAGTGATTTTCCTTGTGTGTATGCTAGGTGTTACCGTGTTTGTTTAGGAGGTGCTTGTTTATGCAAGGGTTGCCTAAACTAGTTGTAGTAGGGTTGAGCATATCATTTGGTATCAGAGCTTAGGCTCGAGATCAGACATATCTTACTTGTTTTTTCACATTTTCTTTCAAGCTCCAACCATTGCTTGTTAACCAAGAGGTGTTTGAAGCTTTATGTAGTTGTTGTCTTGTGTTTTCTGTTTTTGCTTGAAGCTTGCTGTTTTTCTTTATTAAAAAAAAAAGAATAAGAAAAAGAAGAAGAAAAAGAAGAAGAAGAAGAAGAAGTAGAAGAAAACAACAAGAAAAAGAACAGAAGAAAAAAAAAGAAGTGAAAGGAGAAGAAAAAATAGAAGAAGAAATCTGCAGGGAAAACAAAAATCTGCTGCTATATCTAATTGAACATTTTTGTTCTATTCTTTATTCAACTGATCTCATGCTGAATTAATACTTTTTTTAAAGCTTGTTGAGTCTACTTTTATACTGGAAAGTTTCAGCTCATTTGGAGTTCATTTGTTAGAAGAAAAACGAAGGGAAGTCGTAGCTGTCTGAGGAAGGAGAAGGAACAGCACTACACAGTATTTACCTTGACTTCTAGCCTCCAAACCACGCCATCTCTTTATTTTCTTTTGTGAAAAACCCCTTTTATTTCATTTAGGATATCGATAAGACCTTCAAAATTAATTTCGAGTCCAAATCCCACATGCATACCCCCTTAAAAGATGGAAATGAAAACCTGACCCAAAACAGTGTACCTCTGCTACCAACCAAAAACACTGTTGTTTGACTTTGAAAAAATTCCACAGCCTTCCATACTTATCTAAATATGATTGAAGCCTACGTTTACCTTCCATTTTGAGTCTAGTTTTATGCCAAATTAATTTTGAACGAATTGCTTTTAATATCTTTTCATGTCATTCGCAAACGTACACACTATTTATTCACTGTTTTCCAAAACACTGTTTCTTCTTTTTTGACCAACCTTCACTTCAAAGGATATTTGTCCAAATCTACTGATCCAAATTGAATTTCAGCCATAGGAAGTGTTCTTAGGTTAATTACTTGCATGAATATGCTTTTAAATTTGAATTGTTGCGAGCCATTTGCTCACGCCAATAGTTCAAATTTGAGTCTTCAACTGAATTTCTCTATCACATTGTGTTACTGAGTAGTCTATCTTATTTCTTTGATTCATTCAAAATTAGAACTGATCTCTTTATGATATTTTGCATGCTTAAACTAGAAATCTGAAGCTTTCCAAATTTGCTTTTAAATTTAAATTTTCAAGAGTGTATTGTTCACACCGGTGCTTTAAAGTTTGCTAAAATTGTGGGAAAAGTTATCTTGACTGCTGCTTCTATTGTGTTGTCTTTGTCTAATCGCATTGCTACCTTGCGTTACTCTCTTGTTGTTTCTACGTTCTTATTACTCTATCTTGTTCTTGGTCTAATTGTGATTCGTCACAAGTAATCTAACTCGGTGATTCAAGGGATTTGATTGCTTGAGATAAGCTTGCACACTCATGGTTACCTCACCATTTTAAACTTGAGTGGTTGTGAGAGTGAGAAACCTGCAACATTTTGATTGCTAAACACAAGTGAATGAGTGAACTAGTGAGGGAAAGAATATTGGTAAGGTCCATACATGTTTTTTTCTAACATTCGTTTGCAGCCATGACCAGTCAAGGAAGCCAGGGGAGTTCAAACAAAAAGAATTCAAGATGAGGAAGTGGCTAGACTCATCCGAAACTTGGATCACCTCACTGTGGTGGTACAAAAGATGGAGTCAAGGACCCATGCCATGGAGCAAATCAAATCCAAAGTTCCTTTGAGACCCCAAAGGAGTGAATAAAGAGGAATTTCATAAACTCTTCCACAAAAAATGGAGAAGCACCAAGAGAAGAGGAAAAGCCTCCACTTCCGTACATTCCATGGCAATACCCACCCCATCGAGTACCTTCAATGGAAGGTTCAAGCCCAAGCATACTTTGAAAGCCACTACTTGAGGAGGAAAGAAAGGTACATATTATTATGTCTCACTTTAAAGACTATGCTCTCACTTGGTTGGACAAATTGTTGTCTTATAAGTATAGGAAACAATTGCCAAGGATTGAGACATGGTGTGAACTCAAGAAGATCATGGATGCACACTTCGTCCCCAAGGAGTACGCCAAATTGAAAAAGTTGAAGCAAGGAGACCAAGATGTGAAATCCTACCACCTCAAATTGCTAACCCTAATGAAAGAACTTGGTCCTTATGAAAAGGATGAAGCACTCATGAG
Source organism: Telfairia occidentalis (assembly GCA_026257165.2). NCBI lineage: Eukaryota > Viridiplantae > Streptophyta > Magnoliopsida > Cucurbitales > Cucurbitaceae > Telfairia > Telfairia occidentalis. The sequence goes on along the minus strand of JAOANK020010494.1, from coordinate 16,913 downwards.
CTGGTTCTTCAATGGGCTTAGAGAAGACATTGCCAAAAGAGCTGAACTTCAACCTTGCAACACTTTGAAAGAAATGTTGCACTTAACTCTCAAGGTTGAAAAGCGACTAGTTAGGAAGAGTTTAAGGCATGATACTCCTAACCCTAAAATCAATGATCATGTTGTTCGGTAAGAAAATAGGAGAAGTAGAAAAACATTGCTTGCTAGTTCCACCTTTACCTACCATGATGTCGTGTCTACTACTTCTTTTGTGCATAATATTCATAAAGAAGCATGAGTAAAATTGAACCTGATAGAAAAAGATATGAATAAAATTGAGAACTTGGAAATTGAACCAATCAAGCATGTTCATATTCAAGAAACAATCAACAATGGTGAGGCTAATGTTGTGTTACTACCTATTGATGAATCATGGCACCATACCTTACCATCTAATCATGTATTTTAATGGGAAGAATACTTACATGTTTCCACTATAGAGAGCCTAGAAGTGCATAACCCTAATGCTATTCCTTCTATTGTTCTTCTAAATCATGATGAAATAAGTGTTAATCCATGTATTGCATCAAATAAATCTAGTTCCAAGCACTTAGAGATTGAATTTCTTTACCATAACTTGCATGATAATCAATATAGTGATAAAAAAGAAGAGCTTAATGTTAGGTGTTTTAAGGTCCATGTTATCACACTCACAAAACACCACATTCTCGAGATTTTGACATGTAAAGACTGTTATCTAACTGGAGAACTTAAGCCATATATGCCTAGTCTTACTCACGAACTTTTGCAAGAAATTAAAGATTTTCTTATCAAGGATGATGCAAGGAATTGGAGATTTCATTGGGTGGAGCAAAGGACTTCTCCAATAGTTGCAAGGATGAAACTTAGAAAAACACAAACTTTTACATCTCAGGACTACAAGAGTAGTCTACAAGGTAAATTAAAGTTAACTCATCATTCATATTATTAATGCAATTAGTTTTCTTTAAATTGCAGGTTTGGATTCAAGGTCGAATCCCTTTCAAGAGGGAGAGGATGACATGTTTTAAGAAAGAATACATCTGACTACGATAGTTCAACGAAGAGGAATGAAGACAAATGGAAAAAGAAGCTTCAAAACAAATTGAAACATCCAAATTCGAAGGCTTTTGCATTAGGGTTAAGTTAGGGGTTAAATCCTAATATCATATTTTGCATTATTCTCATGGTGTATTCTTCTCTTGAGCTTCATGTGTAATTTATTTAATTGCTTTTAGGCCCAAGTTTAAGGTTGTGTATTTTGCTTACTTGAGAAAAAAACACCTAAATCTTGTAATTAGTTTAGTTTAGGTCTAGTTTAAGCCTTTTTCTCATTTATTTTTAGTTGAAGGTAAAGATACCTATAAATAGACATCTCCTTGTATATTTGAAAAGAAAAAAAACTTTTGATGAAATAAAATGAAATTAGTCATTGAACTTTTTCTTTGCTCCTAAAACCATGAGAGCATGGTGCACTTGATCTTGTTGCACAAACCCCTTAGAAACATTCAAGTTTAGGTTGGTCACCAAACTTGTGCAATCTTACACTTTGGATTAAGAACAAGTTCTCCCAATCCAAAGCCTTGACCTTAAAGGTAAGTTCATTCTTCTTTCCCATGAGTGATTTTCCTTGTGTGTATGCTAGGGTGTGACCGTGTGTGTTTACGAGGTGCTTGTTTATGCAAGGGTTGCCTAAGCCACTTGTGGTAGGGTTGAGCATATTACAAAGGGTTACTATTGAGCTCAAAACACAATAACAAGCACAATTTTCCTAAAAGACCTAAGTAGCTACCGTAACTGCAGAATATCTATCGAACACTTCATAATACAGAAAACAATGTAACAAGTAGTATAAGTAGCTACCATAACTACAGGATACTATCAAATGCATTCACAATATTTGTACAATTATATGGATATGAATGAGTACCTAAGTAGATGATCTACCTCTTTGCTAACTTGGAAGTTGATGTTGATTCCAAGCCCATCTTTGATTCCATTCGTATATCTTCTCATTCATCTCCTTTTTTGGTTGATCCAATTCTAACATCTTCTCATTCATCTCCATTGTTTGTTGGGTTAACTCCGTTTGTAGCTTGTTTACTTCAATGGGCTTCTCTTCCAACATCTTTTCCTTCTCCCTAAGCCATGCACCAAGCTAATTAATCTCAATCAGCTTCTCCTCAAACTGTCTTTCACGTTGTGATACTGAAGCAAAGCTTGAAGTCGACGTTGCCTTTCGTGCTTTGAGCTTCGGGCCCTAACCCATTCCTTTTATGTGGCCTAGTCATGATTCCAATACTTTTTCACATATCTCTTCATCAGTCATTGGTGGTTTGGACGAGCCTTCTTAGATGGCAACAACTTGGGTGGAAACTTCTTTCATCTCCATCATTTCAATCTACATCCATAGGTTAAATAGACTTTTAACATAGTAGATAACATACATGATGAGTAAGATTTAAAACACTTACATATTTTGCTTATGCTATCGGGTTCACCAATCCATCCTTCTCGAGAATTTGTTTCGATGAGAGAGGTCGACTTGACCAATTTCAACACCATTCTTCGCTTTCTACAAACAAAATTACACACATCCGCCATCAATGCCAAAAATGTTCTCTTAAAATGATATTAAACATGTTATCTTACCTGTTCTTGTTTGATGCATATAAATGCCTTCGACCAAGCTCGATGAATAAAAGGTACCTTTGCACGACTTTGCCAATTCTTCTCGGACTTGTTCTAAAATATGAAAATTTAACCACGTGAGTTAGGTAAAAATAGAAACATATAATCTAAAAGTATATGACATACCTTCCACGTGTCACTCTCTCATCGATTGCAGAGTTTATTCCAATCCTCTAGACTGGTTGCTTGCGCTGGTGGGTTTGCTCGAGCCTCTTCAGGGGTACCACATTTCTTGTATTCCTTGTATAAATCCATCCTAAATTCTTTGAATGTTGATTGCATTTGGTGTTCGATAAATTGACCCTTGGGACAAGCTTTATTCTATACATACTATTTCAATGTTCATAGGCTCCTTTCAATAAGGTACATCCAACTGTAAGTAATAGAACCCACAACTTTCCCTTCATATGACAAGTGAACGACAAGATGTATCATTATTTTAAAGAATACCAACGAGAATAGTTTTTCTTCTAACACAATGTGATTATTATATCTATCTGCATTCGGTCAAGATTACTGATTCGTATCGTCTTTGCACATACATCACAAAAGAAATTGTAGAATTCAACAATGGTTGTACACACGTCAGTGTATAGAATTCTCTCACTAGTGGTCAGTGTATAGGCAGCATGTGGTTTCACCATTCTTGTCTCTTGTTTCTGCAAGTGTAAGTCTTTTTGGATCTTGAAATCCTCTAAATCCAAATTGGCACTTGTCGTGTCTTTTGTCTTGCCCTCGATATTTAACAAAGTGCCCACTAAGTTATGCTAGCATACTTCAAACTCCTAACTCAATGCACAATGACATGTAATGAGCACAATAAAAGAAAAGTTCTTGCACATTCCATTAGTAAGAAAGTTGAAGGTCAGTTCTTATCCTCCCTTGTGTATGTGTGCAAGCCCATCCCGTTCTAGTCCTTAAAAGCATGGAATGTATTTAATGAAGTATGCCTACTAGTCTTCTTATTGAACTCACATACAAGTCATGGCAAATCATGGAAAGTCACAGTCCTCAACAAACAAGCATGAATAGCTCTATTTTGCAGCAGTCTGGCGAACAATCATTCATATCATTCAATTGAATCGAAAAAATTTATCCAACATTCAAATCAATCTCAATCAACAACATATTCCAGAGCTCAACAATCAATTCACTTGTAATCTATCCTAGCGGCACACAATACTCAGGACACCCCACCCCAAATTTAAGATTATGCATTATCCTCAATGTATGAAAAAGAAAAACAAAGCAATTGTAAGTAGTACTGAGCTGGACAGTGAGATGGTTCACAACACAACAGGCAAGTTGACTAAGTATGGCTATGCTATGCCTCCTAAAATAAAAGAGCAAGAAATAGAATTTCAAGGAATAGGTGGGCTCACAAAAACAAACAGCAACAACAAACTAAAAACAACAGTAAGAAAGGAAAGGGGGAACAAATGGTTGGGTTGCCTGCTAAGAAGTGCTTGAATTAACGTCCCAAGCTGGACGAGATGTCAAATCATCAATCTTTCACCACCATGTCCTGTATTCATTGAGCCTCCTTCCGACATTCATTATTGATCTTACGAAGCACATTTAGGAAAATATTTCCTTCTACGATGCTCACAGTAGGAAGTAAAACAACATGAGTAGAAGAATCACACAATGCATATCTAAAATGCTCAAGTAGAGGTTTCAAATTTATATCAGGAGGCTTATCTTTTTCAAGCTCTTGATCATCAAGTAGCAAAGTCCTAGATTTATTTCTATTATGTCCAACAGAATAAGAATTCGAAATAGAAGTAGAAATAGAGTCAAGATTATAGATGACAAGCTCAACCTCATACATTTTGCCTAAGCTACCACAACCAAATTTCAACATGCTATTATTTTCATTCACAACAAAAGAGACTATAGAACAATTAGACTTATACTCAATAATAAACTTATCTAAATTTTCTACTTTATAGCACATACTAACCTCAGCAAGGTGTTTCGTGGATTGATAGATATCGAACTTTACCTCATCATCGTCCACCGTCAACGTTAACTTACCTTACTGCACATCAATTAGGGCCCTTCGTGTGTCTAGAAATGGTCTCCCAACGGTTATAGGTACCTCGATGTTTTCCTCCATGTCAAGCACCACAAAGTTTGTAGGAAATATGAATTTGTCGACCTTGACAAGAATGTCCTTCACTATACCTTGAGGGCGAGTGACAGATTGATCTGCGAGCTACAACGCTATCATGGTAGGTTGCACCTCAACCCAAGCTTAGTCTTCTGTAGACAAATAGAAGCATTAAGTTAATCGAAGCTCCTAAGTCACACAAAGCACGATTTACATAAAAGATTGTTTATAGTGCAAGGAATAGTAAAACTCCTTGGATCCTTTAATTTTTCTGGCAGCTTCTTCTGTATGATCGTGCTGCACTCTTCTGTTAGATTCCCCATCTCGTACTGCTCAAACTCCTTATTTGAAGCCCTAATCTAATTTAGAAATTTCACATAGTTGTGCATTTGTTCAAGCACATTAGCAAAAGGAATGTATATGTTCAGTTTCTTAAATATCTCTGAAAATTTTAAAAATTGAGCATCGAGTTTTTGTTCCATAAATCGTTGAGGGTAGGGAATGACATCTAGATTAACAAGGATAAGGTCAAAATACTTCCCAGAAGATAACAGTTTGGGTCCTTCCTCGATGTCTCCCCAACCTTCTCTTCATCTTTCTTCTTCTCTTTAGCTTCCTCAACCTCCTTCAGTTCAGGCTCCTCCAGCGTTCTACCACTCCTCAGTGTTATGGCATTGCATTGCTTCCTCCGATTTACCTAGGTATTGCATGGGAACTTACTTTCTATATAGTATTGATAGTGGTGGCCATCTGGCTAATCTGAGTCCATATGTTCTTTAGAGCCTTTTCATGGCTGTCCACCAGGTTTTCCAAGTTGGAGTTTCGATTTTTGGACTTCGTGATAAATGTTGCCAAAATGTCCTCTAAAGACGGTTTTTTTTTAGGTGGTTGCTGTGAGGTAAAAGCACGACCTGGGAGATTCAAAACATTATTGTTAGCGTAAGACAAATTTTTATGGTTTCAAATACCTAGATAATAATGGGTGGGCAAGGAGCTCTACTGGACTCCTAATCTGTTATGCTGGGCTCCTTGAAATCCATAGTTCTTATTCACGCAGTTGGTTTGTTCTAATTGGGGATTTTCCCCAAACAAGATACGAATGACATGCCACCATGGATGCAATAGATTGAGGCTTTCCTTGCAGAATCAGATTATTTAGGACGCTAGTCAATGTAGCCACTTCTGCTTTATGAGCACTTACCTCATCGACATTATGAAGTCTAGGGGCTCGAGCAGTTGATGTCTCTACAGGCTAGTGGTAGCTCGTGGTAGCCATATCCTCAAGTATTCTACAGGCCACCTATGCAGTCTTTGAAAATAGCAAGCCACCCGCAACTGCATCCAAAATGGATTTAGTAGTACTAGTTTAACTATCATAAAAGTATTGGATTTGAAGCCATTCAAGAAAACCGTCGTGAGAGCACTTGTAAAGGAGATCTTTATAACGCTCCCATGCCTTGAACACCTACTTTGTCACATGTTGATTGAAAGCAGTGATCTCAAATTTAAGCTTCTAAGTTTTTGCTGGTGGGAAATATTTGATAAAAAAACGCTTAAGCCAACTCGTCCCACGTGTTCAAGCTTTCAGCAGGAAGTGTCTCAAGCCAATCTTTCGCACGATCCTGTATAGAGAAAGAAAATAAGCGTAAACGAATGGAATCAACTAAAACATCACTAACCTTGATAGTACTACAAATTTCCAAGAATGTTCATATATGTTTCTGAGGGCCTTCAGTAGGTAGTCCTCTAAAGGCACTCTCTCTAGCCATTTAGATCAATCTTGGCTTAAGCTCGAAATTATTGACGTCTAGCAGTGCATGTGCTATCCCAAGCTGGGCTGTACGAACTGAGGGTTGGAAATAATCTCTGATCGACCATGCAGCTCCTTGTTGCTCAGCCATGTTTACCTGCTCTACCTTGTTTGCTCTCAAATTTCTCCTGAAGGTTCTATCTATTTCTAGAACAAATGGAACAAGGTCAACTTCTCTAACACGACGCATGAATGAAAGACAAACCAAATAAAAACAAAAATAATACACATCCTAAAGTAAGATCGGCAATGTTCTCTCAATATAAATAGAAATAAAAACACTCCCCAACAATGGCGCCAAAATCTCAATCGCAACTCATTGCATTACCGCAAGTACACGAGTCAAATTGTAATATAAAATGGTCTAAGAGACTGACATCCTCCTCTAGAAATCGTGTTATTAATTCTATTTAGTACCAAGATAATAGTTATCGAATTTTATTTAGAAAAATGAATTAGCATGCAATAGGTCTAATCAAGCAAGTGAATAAAATGGGAACGTTAGGAGGCACGTAAGCAAAGGAAAAATCAAGGAACAAGTAGCTTTAGGATGTTGGCATTGTAAAACGACACAATTAATTATTAAACTAAATACGAGAGATGCAATAAATTATTGAGTTTTTAAGTCTAAAGTATATAAACTCGGGTTTCCCCCTCTTGAGGTCCACCGACCCTCATCAACAACTCTCTATTCGATATCTCACAATAAGAATTTGATAGTGGCAAAACATAACCTATTACGGACCTCACACATGCCCTTTTCACTTTCGCACTTAGAGAAACATGTGTCTAAATCCCAATGTCTTACTTTACTACCTTATCTTTCGAACACGATAGTGAAATAGCATGCAATAATTTATGACCCTCTCTCACAAGCAAGATAATAAATAAAGCAGTAATACATTGATTGGCTAACTGAACATAATCATTAAAGGTTGGAATTTAGAAGAAAAACATAAGTAATGCATTCAAGAATTCAATAACATAATTAAATGTCCATAAAACCAACCACCCCCCAAAACTAAAGAGTTTAGATAAAATACATGATGAACATCAGTTCTGAACAACCCATCTAAACAGATTACAGAATGTAAAAGAGAGAAAAGAAAACTCATGGGTTGATTCATAATTGTCTCTAGCTTCGAACCGACTCCCGTGCTCATGATTTTCACATCCGAACACTTGTGAAGCATCCAATATGATCTAGCATAAATGGCTACCGTTCTCTGGCTTTGTACCTTGAAAAGATGATTATATATTTCCAGTCGATAGTGTCGAGATGCTATGCAATAGCCTTGAGACGTTGTGCTTTAGTATGACATAAATGCCATGGCGCATTTGTAAAATGGTGAAGAATTTTTGACTTAGCATCATGATGCTACTTTGTATTTCAGGTTCTGCCTTGCCAAAAATTGAGTAGCGTTGAGATGTTACTATGCCAGCATCTCAATGGTAACACATTTTGTCTTCTTGGTCACTATTTGGGCATCTCAATGCTCTCCTTTGGCATTGAGATGCTGGCTCTTGAGTTGTGGCTCTTTTTCACATATCTCCTTCATTCTTTAGTCGAATTTGATCTTCTCAAGCTCGTTTTTCAACCCAAATAACACCGAGTCTTTATTTTTGCTTACAGATGCTAGATTGCTACAAATTAAATAGATAAAGCATCAAAGTACACAATTCAACCCACAAAACTACTAAATTCAAGGCCCTAAAATAGCAATTTTAGAGTGCTATCAAGTTATAAAACATTTTTCTCAATATGTGTAACATCCAACTTGTGTCTCAACATTAATTTTGACCAATAGGGGAGTTCGAAGAATATACTCTTCTTCGTCCAGTTAAGACTCCTCTTTCATATTGTCTGTTGTATGGATGTATGCTTAGTCATGAATACAAAAAAGTTCATCGTATTTAACCTGTTCGAGAATCGCATTCATCCATTACAACTGAAGGAGGTCTACACTCTACTTTTCCATCATGTTGTTTACTTCACCAACTGTGATTCTCTGGAAAAAACCATCGAATGCCCCATGAAAGAAATTTTCTCCCTTATTCGAAATGATGATGTGTCTTCTTTACTAAAGGGACATGGTTGATAACATTTTGTACTTCATCCAGACAAGTCTCCATATGCAGGAAAATCATCAATAGTCCACAACAAACTTGCGTACAATTGAAAATGCTCACCACTCGCACAATCGTATGTCCGTACCCCACTATTCTATAATTCTTTCAGTTCTTCAGCCAATGGCTACAAGTACACATTGATTTTCTTTTTAGGAGACCCTGGTCAGGTTATAAGCAAAGACATGAAAAAATTGGATTCTTTCATGCACTTCAAGGTGGCAAATTGTACGAAATAAGCACCACGAGCCATAAGCTATGGGAAGAACTCATATTTCCAAATGGATTAAATCCATTTGAAGCTAATGTCGATCGAACATTCGATGGATCTGAAGCAAATTGAGAAAACTCAGTTGAAATGTTTCGACCCAACAACAACAACTTGATGGCATAACACACCCTCTATTTCAACTCGTTTCTCCTTATGCCACCTCATCTAAGAAGCAATATGATTTGACGAATGATTACATCTAACAATGTGTTATTGCAAGTGCACAGGCCAATCGTAGCAATAATAAAATGATCCGAAGACCAAGTATCATCCATTGAGATTCAAAATTTCTAATTGTTTTAGTTATTGATCAATTCTTTGAATTTGATTTAGGGAACCGAAGGTCATTCAACGATTCTAAATTAGAGAAAGCAATAAAGAGAGATGTGCTAACAGTGCTATAATCAAGAAAAGAGAGGTTCTAGGGTGTTGGTGTAGCTAACCAAACAATTAAACGATTAATTAACTCACGGGATGCAATTGATTACCAATTTTCTAAGGTTGATTAACTCTGGTTTTCCCATCTCGAGGTCCACCGACTCTCACAATTAACTCCCTATTCGATTTCTTGCAATAAGAATTTAAAGGTGGCATAAAAGTGAGCTATCACGGACTTCACAAACTCTCCTATCACTTTCGTGCATAGAAAAGTGTACGTCTAAAATCCTACATTTAAATTTACTACCCTCTCTCGAGCAAGATAATAAAAATAGCATACATAACACACAATGCCTAGTTGAATGCAATAAATAACGTTCTAGACATTATAAGAAAATGGTAATAAAATGCATTCCACAAGAAAATCAATGCAATTAAGAGTTCATTACCAACAAGCACCCTAAAACCTAAGGGATTTAACTATTGTTCAGCATCTCAAAAAGCACAAAAAAATTCATTAAAACAAATTACAATCAAGGATAGAGAGAAAAGAGGGAACTTCCGGATGAAACTATGCCATTTCTACTGTGGACATGCTTCTCGAGCTATCAAAACTTGATCCCGAGCACTCTGAGACTCCCCCAAACCTCTAGAATAGTGGACCCTATAATTCTCAATTGAAAACTCTAGAAAATCACAACCCAAAATTAGGTCTCTTCAGCCTAGTAGCGAAAAAATGATTAAATACTGGACTATCGATAGCGTCGAGACGCTAAAAATAACGTGTCGATGCTACCCCGATCATCACTAACCAAAATGTGTGTTTTGCACAAAATTGGGGCTCGTCGGTAGCGTTGAGACGCTACATGTAGCCTCTCGATGCTACCCTGCCCTAGATAAATCTGCACTTCTTTTTTTGACATATTTTCTTTGTTCCTTAGCCGAATTTGCTCTTCTTGGGCTTTTTTTTAGCTTGAACAACACTGAATCCGTATTTTTGATTCCCAATGCTCAGTTCCTACAAAATACATAAATAAAGACATCAAAGCAGACAAGAATGGCCACAAAACCACTAAAATTTAGGCCTTAAAATAGCACTTTTTAGAGTGCTATCCACTACCCGAAACTTAGAGTTTTGCTAGTCTCGAGCAAAAATAAAACACAACATACATAAAAAGAACTTCCATACTAGCATGCTTCAAACTCCTATCTCAATGCACATTGACAAGTAATGAGCATAATAAAAGAAACGTTCATGCACATTCTATCAGTAAGAAAGTCGAAGGCCTATTCTTATCCTCCCTTGTGTGTGTGTGTGTACAATCCCATCCCATTCTAGTCCTTACAAGCCTGAAGTGCTTTTGATGAAATTTTTCTAAAGTTGCCCCTACTTTGGCCCTAATCATTTTCAAGTGAAGGTTTCTAATTTAAAATATCTTAGGGAAAATATTTCTTTTTATTTCTTTTAAATTTTTTTTTTATTTTAACCCTCTTTTTTCTTTTTTTGTAGAAAGGAAGGTTGCATCACCTTCGTTCTAGCTTACCCCCACTTCCTAGGTGTTGAGTAACCAACTATGAGCAATACATTCAACCCTTCTATTTTGCTAAACGAGTGCCCAATGGACAAGTGAGTAACTGCTTTAGAAAAATTTTATTCAACCCAATTCATTTTCAACTTAGGCTACTTTAACCTAGATGTTCACTATCCAATAATCAGACAATTTTGAAACATCTTAAGTCTAACTTCATCAACAACACTCTTAGCCTTCAGGACTCTAAACAGGAGAACTATGTGCTCAATAGACAAGGGAATCAAAGAAGGATTTCAAATATAACTCACATCAAAAGTATGCCTACTAATTTACCTATTTAAACTCACATACATATCACAACTAATCATGGAAAGTCAGACCTCAACATTCGTGCATACATAAAAGTTGTACTATTTAGCAAATGGTCAGGTGATCAATCAATCATGGTCATTAAATCAAATCGAAAAAATTTATTCAAAATTTCAACAATCATCAAGATCGTCACACAACCACAATTTTCAGGAGCTTAACATACAATTCATAGATCTACCCTATCAACACACGGTACTCAAGACACTCAATCCCAAACTTAAAAACATTCATCGTCCTCAATGTATTAACAAAAAGGAGAAAGCAAGGAAAGTAATTGGTATTGGTGTGAAGCATACAATTCACAAATCTATCCTATTCTTTAACTGTTGAAAAAGAGAGAAATATGTGAAAAATTCATGAGAATCAGGCAAATAACTAATTAAAAACAAACAACGAAACAAAAGCAGGAAAACAAGAACACTTGGGTTACCTCCCAAGAAGTGGTTAATTTAACGTCCCTAGTTGGACAGGACATCAAATCACTCATTCTTTCACGACCATGTCCTGGATCCACCTACCCTCCTTCCCACATTAAATTTTAATCTTGCGCAACACATTAAGAAAAACAGTTTCCTGTACCTTGCTCACACTAGTAGTTATAACAACATAAGTAGAAGAATCATAGTTTGCATATCTAAAATGTGTGGGCAGGGGTTTCAATTTTAAATTAGGAGGCTCAGCTTTCAAACAAATTTTCTCATAATTAGCATACATAGAAATATTCTCAAAATGATGACCAACAACCCTCTATAGATCTTTAAGTTTCTTTTGTAGCTTCTTCTATAGTATTGCACTGCACTACTTTATCAGATCTACCCTCTCAAACTGCCTAAATTTTCTCTTCTTAGACAATACTTCCTTCACGAATCTGATGTGGTTCGACATTTGCTCCAGGGCATCTACAAAAGGATTGTTAGTAGGTACTTGTTTAAAAATGTCTAAGAATTTGGTAAATTGATCATCCATATTCCTTTTCATGTATCTCGAGGATAAAGGATTCAACTCAAATCAATAGGAAGGGAATCATAATACTTCCCTGAACTCGATGTCTGCGCTCTATCCTTTTTCTCCCTAGGAACTTTCTTTTCATCCTTCTTTTTCATTATCTTTCTTCTCATCAACTTTCTTTTCACGCTCATGTTTTTCATTTTTATTCAAGGTCCTGTCACTTCTCAACAAGATAGCATTTCAATGCTCCCTAGGATTTAGTTTAGTGGTACTAGGGAACTTATCTTTTTGCATCGTCTTAGCGAAGTGGCTATTTGTCAAACCCGGACGTCCAAATTTTTAATAGTCTTTTCATGGCTATCCATTCTACACTCCAAGGTTGTTGTTCTGTTATAGGACTCCTTTATGAACGTGCCCAACATTTCTTTCAACAATGGATCATCTGATTACTATTGAGAATATGATGCATAACCAGGGGGTCCCTGCAAAACATTTTTAGTGTTAGCGTAAGAAAAAGTCTCATCATTACACAAACATAGTTGGTATTGATTCAACGGTTGGTTCTGATAGCCCCCAATTGGTTTCCATAAGTTTGGTTTATGTAGTTTGCCTACTCAAGTTGCTGAGTCTCCCAAGACAGGTAAGAGTTGCATGCTGCCATAGATGCAATCGACTGGTTGTTACCTGGTATCACAAAGTTATTCAAAGCATTAGTAAATGTTGTCATTTGGGCTTCGAGAGAATTCGCCTTGTCTAAATCATACCAGGTGGTTACTGATTGCAACATTACGTCATCGCAAGTGGACGGGTCAGTTTTAGTATAGTAAAATTAAGTATCGACTGTTGTCCTCGGGTTTGGGTTTCTAATTCGATTAAGTACCATAGTTACTCAAACCTCATTTTATCTACGAAACCGAATAACAAGATAGAAAGTTAAATTACACTACTTCTACTCCTAATTATATGGAGGTGACATATTTAGAGGCTACCTTAGAACTGAACTTACATGCTTTGGACAATACACTTTATTAACACAACAAATTATTTAATGACTATGGAATCATAAGTTGGGAATAATATAACATTTGGCTTCCTCTCTCGAGCTCAGCTAGTCTCTCACTAACATGCAAACTCAACCTCTCGATCTGTACACACTAGCAAGCCATTATGAACTTCCCACTCCTTAGAAGAGCTATTGTGATCCCTTACTCTCTTGAGGTCGGGGCAATCCGCTTGTCATCTCGGTTCACAAATAATTCTCCTAGAGATAACAATTTATGCCTCTATTAGTAAACCCCCACTCTCGCACGATGGTTTACAACCATCATGCATGTGATAATCTAATCTAAATTTTACTCTCCTGAGCTAAAACTTAAATCAATGAATCAATTTATCTTTGATTACGAGATTAAAAACATTAGGCATATAGATGCATGAACGAATAACAACGAGATAAAAATAATCCATAGCATTAACAAAACATAAAAATGTTTCAAAGTATAACAAAATAGTCTAAGGTAGAGTCCCGCTACTCAAATCCATAAATTAAAATAGAGACTTCTTCAATGAAATTACAAATCGAAACTAAGTCTACAAGGGGTCAAGAAAACTACCAAAGATGCGTGCCACACTCGTTCACGTTATGAAACTCGCAATCCTAAGCCTTCGATCCATCCAGAGGGTCCATGGGAAGCTCCTCTAACTTTTGGAAAATCGTGATCCAAAGTGTATTTCCTTTTCTCCAAATGGCATCCTCAAAATTGGAATAGAAAATGGCCTTTTAAAAACAATTTTGCCCACAGCGTTGAGACGCTAGGGACACCATCTCGATGCTGCCTTCATTTGGCTCAAAATGTGTGCGGTGCAAGCATCTCTCATGGCGTACAAAATCGTAGCGTTGAGATGCTAAGGAGTAGCGTCTCAACCCTACTTTGCAGATGGCGAGGGCTGGCGCCCGCTAGTTGGCTCATGTGTAAACATTTAGAGTGTTGAGCAGGCATTGAGCGGCGTCTCAATGTTGCTGGTCTTTAGGCGTGCGACTTGCAGAGCGCATGTGCATGTGGGTGCATTAAGATGCGTTGAGCCGCGCCTCAATGCTACCTATTTGGGAAGAATGGTGTGTGCCCGCGTGTGTTGAATTCGGGAATTCAGACGCCCATGTCTGCCATCTCAACACCGTTGCCTCTCCAGCACGCTCATGTGATTTTGTTTGCAAAATTTGGGCATCTCAATGTCGTACTCCGTCGTTAAGACACTCAGCCTTGGGTCTTCACTTGTTTTTGCCTCATTTCTTTGTTCCTTGGCCAATTTTGCTCTTCTTAGGCTCAGTTTTTATCCGAACTGCCCTGAATTCATATTTGAACCAAATAATGCTTGGTATCTACAAATTAGTAGATAAACTAGTGAAACCTCTGAAATTACACAACAATAAAACTAAGCCTAAGGATAGTTGATTTTGTGTGTTATCAGCTGCCATGTCCTCCAACAAAGCTTGGGCAGTGATAACTCTCCAAAAGAGGGTTATTTTTTTTACAATCCTAAATCTTTGGTTGATGTTTTTAGGATGATAGCCTGAAGAAAGCATGAAAAAAATGTTATGTTTATCATATTTCTATAATTTTCCTTCTTGCATCACTTAGCAGTAATTGGACGAATTATGCCTCCATAGATAGCAAGAATTAGAAAATGCTCAGTAAGCGACGTGATATGGCAGCATTATGCCTCTCAGAATCTTTCAGTGTATGAACTCCAATTCAATGGGTGGGTGTGATATCCAAGAAAGGTGCAAAATACCTCATTCCTACACGTGGGACTCTAGAAGGGTGTTAAGGGTTATTTCACTACACTATTTAAGGCAAAGAAGCACAGAAATTTAGGGTAAGCCGCCGAAAAAAAGGAATAGAGCTAACGTAGGGAAGAATCCTCTCGAGAGAAGGAATCTACCCTCTCCAAAGAACTCAACTACCCTTGCTGTCTTCTGCACCTCGACGCTTTCATTTCCTACTGCTACACCTTTTTTTGCATCTTTTAATTCTAGTCATTTTTGTTTAGCTCAAGCTTGTAGATACACATTTATTTCAACATCCATTCAAGTATTAATGTTAGTGTATTGTTTGGCCATTTTTGTTATAATTTGTAGCTAAAAGCCCTTGTGGGTAGTGGATGATAGCCATTTATAGCTAACACTTTACTGCTGCCGATTTTGGTAAATGACACACCTTCTTCTCAGTTGGCCGTCGGTAGTTCATGCTAGTTCGTGTTACTGCTGAAAGGTAGAGGGCTAGTCGAAACCGAATGAAAAGATATAGTAGAGGTGAAGAAATTCATCCTCGTAAACACATTAGAGATAGTGGTGAAGCTATAAAACAAAAGGATGATGAGTTAATAGAACATCAAGTCTGAGTTTAGATATAAATAGGGCCTGTTTCATAGTATATAGTCCTCGACAGAGTGGATGTATGGATAAAACCTATTTACAGAAAGAGGTATTTTATTCCCATAAAAGACTGCAACATAGTATCACTTTACTTAGCAACATATAATCAACTACCCTCTTT
The DNA here is from genome assembly GCA_026257165.2 of Telfairia occidentalis. Lineage (NCBI taxonomy): Eukaryota > Viridiplantae > Streptophyta > Magnoliopsida > Cucurbitales > Cucurbitaceae > Telfairia > Telfairia occidentalis. The sequence continues at coordinate 1,096 of JAOANK020010494.1, read as the reverse complement.
GATTATCTTGTTGCTAAATCACTAGTTTATTGCTTGTTCACCATTTTAACCTTCCCCTCTCTAAAAGCCATTAAAGTAATCTTCCTCCATTATTCTCTTGAGTCATCACTATTTTGAATGTAATTCTCTTGCCTGTTAAAGTTTGTCAAGTGTAAAAGCCACATTTAAATTTAGTAAGTTCTTGAGGTTCGATATCATGGAATACTCCGATATTACTTGTGATTGCTTATACTTGAGCTTGATTTGTCTTCATTTCTTGCACTATGTTGCATATCTAGAGCATAATTTTATTACTACTAAGAAGACAACAAGGTTTTGGCGTTGTTGCTAGGAAACTTAGTACTTGATTTGAATTTGCTTCTCACTTTCCTGCAATTTCTTTTCAGTAAAGAGCATTCGTTTCAGTGTTGATAACCCCTCTATCTTTCATTAGTTTGATCAGCATTTTGTAGCCTGTTCAAAAGTTCTAACGAAGACGATGCAACATTTGTGTTTGATCCAAAGATAGATAGAACCCTACATCAGCGAAGAAGAGCCAATAGGAAAGCATCAGGTTTTGCTATAGCTCAAGAACTCATGGATAATCAAAATGCTCTAATTTTGGACCCACCTATAAATATGCAGAGAAACCCTACACAGTCTACAAGGAATGGTCAAAGATTAGTTCAACAATTAGATTTGCATAACCCAGTGTTATTAGTAGACAATAGAGCTAGAGCCATTAGAGAATATGTTGTACCAGTTTTTAATGATTTCAATCCAGTCATAGTGATGGGGCTGAACGGTGCCCCAGCTTTTGAACTCAAACCCGTTATGTTCCAAATGTTGTAAACCAATGGAAAGTTTGGAGGATCGAAGTTGGACAACCCTTATTCACATTAGCAACGATTTCTTGCATTGTGTAATTCATTTAGAATTCCAGGAGTGTCTGAGGAAACCCTGCGATTGACATTGTTCCCATATTCTTTAAGAGATAGTGCACAGGTCTAGTTGAACTCTCTACCACCAGGTTTGTTGGTTATGTATGTCCTAAAACTCGAATGGTTTGTAAACACGTTCTATTGTCAATAAAGTTGTTATTGATGTTATTCAATAA
>JAOANK020010393.1:0-21925 GCA_026257165.2 Telfairia occidentalis | reverse complement strand
TCTGTAAATTTTCTTCCTACCCAAATTCATGATTGAATGCATTAAGCGCTCAACCGCTTCCGCTGGGAATTCGATTCCTTCAGTAATGACTTTGCATTGTTCTTTACCATTATTCTTTGGTGCTTCAGTGTTACTGGGCAGTGTACCAGTGAGTCTATTGCGAAACTCAGTTGCTAATTTCCCCACTTGCACTTCCAAATTCTTCAAAGTTGCTGCTTGACTCTGCATTAGCGCATCATTTCTTGTGATGTACTCTTTCATGAAACTTCCAAGTTATTGGATTGTTGTGGTTGTTGTGATGCTTTGGTGCTACACTATTCTGCTAAATTGGCATGTTCAGAAATCCTGGAAGAACTTAGAGACACATAGCTAACACATTACTGCTGCTGGCTTGTTGACCTCCCCAAGAAATGTTTAGGTGCTGCCTCTATCCTGGAATGTAGGTGTTCGAGTACGGGTTATTTCGCCCTTGATTGTTGTGTCCAATGTAACACATTGATGCTAGATTTGACGGGCAATCTTCAAACAGATGATTATCTCCACAGAATACACAATTGATCTCCGTAGAATTTGAACTGCTTTGACTGGCTGATTGGCTCCTAGATTCATGGCTTTCACCATATTTTCCATTGAAGTTACCTGTGCACTTAGCGCTATTATTGCATCCATTTCTATTTTTCATCAAGTGTTCTTCCTTTAACCGAGCTCTCTCTCATTAGACCACTAAGAGTTGTTACTGGAAATTCTCACTAAGATGTCAAAAGCTTCATTGTATGTTTTCTGCAGCAATGGTTCATTGGCTGACGCATCAAGAACTAATCGTGAGTTTGGTGTTAATCCATGGTAGAAGTGCTCAATTTATTCACAGCTTGGTAGACTATGATGAAGACAACTTTTTAACAACGTCTTGTACCTTTCCCACACTTCGTCCATAGATTTGTTTTCTGACTGGTGAATTAATACTATGTCACCACGCAGTACCGCATTCTTCGTTGGTGGAAAATATTTCAACAAAAACTTTTTCAGTGAGATCTGTCCAGCTTGTAATTGATCGTGGTGGGAGTGAATTCAACCAAATTTTTGCACTGTCTCTTAGCGAATAAGGAAATAGTGTCAAACGTAAAGTCTCTTCAAATACTCCTAGGATTCGAAATGAATTACACAGGGCCATAAATGATTGCAAATGTGAGTGAGAGTTGTCCAGTTTAGATCCTCCAAACTGCCCACTAGTTTGCAACATCTATAACTGGTTTGAGTTCAAAAGTTGAAGTCCCTTTCAATCCTGTCTGAATTACTGGACTAAAATCATTGAAAATTGGTGCGTCATACTCTCTGATAGCTCTATCCCTATCATTTTCTAACAACATTGGATTATGCTGATTCAATTACTGAGCTAATCTCTATCCATTTCCTAAAATCGGTGCAAGGTTCCTTGGCATGTCACCAACGAATCTAGAAATGGTGCCTCTTCATTCTCCATGAATTCTTGTGCTACGGCAAGATCTTGAGCTTGCCTAAATGCTCGAGGACATTAATGTAAAGTTCTCTCTATCTTTGGATCAAACACAAATTCTACTCCTTCCTCGTTCATGCCCTACTTGTTCTCAAGGTAATGCTGCAATATAGAATGCTATTGATCAAACTATTGAAAGATAGAGGGATTTCAACACGAAGTTATAATTAACTGAAAAGAAATTTCAAGCCAATGAGATGCACAGATAAAATGAGTCCTCAGCAACGGCGCAAAAACTTATTTTCTTCATAGAAATGTGACAAGTATGCTTCAACAATGCAGAATGGTATAAAAAATGAAGATAAAGAATGCTCGAGTATAAACAATCAAACAAGTAATACTAGAGTATTCCAAGATATCGATCCATAGGGACTACTTTTATCAAGGATTCTCACTTACCCAAATCTTAACAGTTAATAAGCTAGCTTACGCGATGTGTTGAATATGAGAAAGAGAGGAAAAGACAATCATTTTAGTTGATTTTGGTCTAAATAGAAATCAACACTTATCTGTCTACTAAAAGGGTTCGAACAATTGCAAAAAGGGGTAGTTAATGGTATTCAACTAAGCAACACAATGCTGCAACACTTTCTAAGAGTGAGATATTTTACTCTATAGTCAAGAAACTTCTCATTTTCCAGATTTAGCTATAGCAAAGTTTTAGCTTAACTCACTCACCATCAACTACCAACGAAGAAGTTAGCTACAACTCATATTAATGTGATCAAAATGTTGTTTACCAAGAATGTCTAAATATCGAAAAGCACAACAACAGCTAAACGAAAGGTTAAACAACACAAAAATGGAATAGTAGCATAAATAAAATGAATTGAAGACAAAAATTAGAGATGTCGAAGACAGTAGAAGCTTAAGAGGAATTTTTTCCTTCTTCTTCTCCTTCTTTCTTTGGCCACCTCCTTTCTCTCTCTTTACTTCTGTGCCCTCCTTTGCCCTAAAATAGTACAAAGCTGAGAAATGTCTATCGTGCCTTCTAAGTTCATGTGTGTGAGAATACCACAAATCACACCTTTCTAGGACGTCACATGTGTCCCAACAGAAAAGTGTTCGTATAGCACTGAAATCTGGGAATATTCTGCTTGCTGTTATGCTACAGCATTCCATGCACCAGATGCTAGTAGGTCGTTTCACATATTTCTCTCTTACTCGAACCTGTTGGTTGTTCTACTTTTTAATTCTTATTCAATCATGTATAAATATAACATTTGGATCAGTATGACATACTAATATAAAGCATACAAACATATTAATCTTACTGTATCAACAGGTTATTCTCATTGTATAGCACCTTAACCATAGTCAAATGTTCAATATTAGCGGTATAATAACTCTCTTATAGAGAGTTAATAGCGCTCACAGCTCATCATCCGTTTAGGTCAGTGTTTTGCCTTTTTCTTTGTTTTATACTACCTTTTCGTATCCTTAGGCTGTATGCTGGGAGAAATAGTTTAGGATCCAGTTCTATAGAATGTGGGCTTCATCCCCTTGAAGCCACCACTTTGGGTCGAGGAAGATATTCATTCTTTCCAACTTGACCTCGGTCTCATCCATCTTGTTATCTTTCGGTTCATTGGCCAATCTCTAAGAGAGATACTCGATTCCTGACACTCGAGAGACCTCCCCAAGGGTGTGTTGCATTTTACCCCCAGATGTTCGAGAGGGGCATTAGGATTTCTCTACATCCCTTTTTTCAGAACTTCTTGGCTACAACTGGGCTGACTTCTGCCGAGATCACCCCCTAATGGATAAGGGACGTTGTTAGGTTGTTATGTGCTTTGGAAATACCTTGGTCGGGTTAATCTCGAGGTCGGCCAGGCCTTGAGTGCCTTTTCCATTAAAGTTTATCCTAGGTCCTCAACCATATTTACATCTCTGCCCATCCAAGCAGAAAAATGAAGATACATGGCCCCTCCTAAGTTAAGAAGTTGACGGACCACTGGTTTTACGTCTCGGGGGAATGGCTTGAGTTCAATGCTGACGGTGGTCGATCTTCGAGGTCTCAGTTGAGTTCCCTAGTGAGTTTATTTTCTCCAGCTCAATCGAGGTCACTCCTATGTACCTTCTGCTAACGCTGACTACTTTACTTTTGCAGTTCTTCCCTCTTCTCTAGAACTCTTGAAAGATGTCTGCTATAGCGACGTGTTGTTGTGTGAGGAGTTCCTTCTCAAGTACGGCCTCCACGTTCCACTTGTCTGAGGTAAGCTCTGCTCTTAACCTCCTTTCTTTCCTTGTCGGAGCTAGTGGTAACGTTTCGTGTTTCAGGAGATATGCCAGTTGAACACTTCGAGTTTCGGGAAAGACTAACGCGCCAGGCTATCTGATTGTGCTAGAATTTTAACCTAGCAGACTAGGACCGAGCTTCCGCCCAAGAGCGTAGTAGCACCCAACAATGCATCACCACAAGTGTACAAGTCAATCGTAGTAATAACGACCCAAGAAACCGAGTATCGTCCTCAAGGAATCTTGTTCTTTAATTTTCTTAGTTATTAATTAATTATTCTAGTTTTATCTAGGGGTCCCAACTTCTTGCAACAATACTAAAATTAAAGAAAGTAGTAAAAATGCATGATAATGGTGGATTAATCGAGGGAAAGGAGGTTCTAGGGTGTGGGCTTGGCGAATGAAACACTTAGACAAATAATTAACTCGTGGGATGCAATTTATTACACTTGTTCTAAGTCTACGGTTAATTGACTTTGGTTTCCCCCTCTCGAGGTCCACCAACTCTTGCAATTAACTCCCTATTTGATTTCTCCCAACAAAAATTTAAAAGTGGCATAAAAGAAACCTATCCGAACCTCACAAGTTGTCTTATCACTCTTGTGCATTGAAAAACTCACATCTAATTTTCTTGATCTAATTTTACTTTCCTCTCTCTCGAGCAAGATAATAAAAACAACAAACAAACACCTAATGGCTAGTTGAATGCAGTGAAATTAATACTGGAAATTAGAATAAAGCAGTAAAAATTCTGTTCCCATAAGAAAATCAATAAATTCTAAGCATTCATTACAACCGACACCCTAAAACCCATGTGTTTAGCTATTGAAATACACCATAAACAACCCAGAAAAACCAGTAAAAAAGTGCATAAACAGAGAAAGAGAAGGAATAGGGAACTCTCGAATGAATCCATGTCATTTTCACAGCAGACATGCTTCTCGAGGCGCGGAAAATCGATTCTGAGCATTCGTAAACCTCCCAAAAGCTCTAGATCAGTAGCCCATTGTCTTCTCCCTTGAAATCTCTCGAAAATCACCCCAAAAACTGAGGTCCCCAGCCCTAAACGCAAAAAAGACGCATATATATTGATCTGCTGACAGCGTCGAGACGCTGGTTTGAATCAACTTACCAATAAGGTGTGTTTTGGGCGCACAGTCAAAAGTCAGTAGCATCAAGATGCTAGGGACAACATCTCAACACTGCACACATGTGCGGTGGTGTGGTGCATATGTGGTTAGGCGGGCACACGGAAGAGCGTCGAGTGCAGGGGCGCGCGCGTAGTTTCAGAGTTAAGCAAGGGGCGCACGACATTGAGCGCGCAAGTGTGTGCGGTGCGCGACATTTGGCAAGGCGTTGAGCACAGAGAGGCAGCGTTGTGCTCGTGGCATTGAGCTAAACGAGTGCAGTGGCACGCGACACTAGCATGGGCATGGGCGTCTTTCTACGGCGTTGAGATGCCGTTGAACAACGTCGTGATGCTCTTGACTTCTAGTGTGCATTTCTGCATATTTTGGCATGTGAATGCCATGGCTTGGCGTCATGATGCTGCAGCCTCAGGTCTTCACTAATTTTAGATCTATTTCTTCGTTTCTTGGTCATTTTTGCTCATCTTAAGGTCTTTTTCACCCCGAACAGAGCTAGATTTATATTTTCACCTCGTGCTGCTTGGTTTCAACAAATTCAATAATAAAGGCATCAAAGTACACTAAAAGCCCACAAAACCTCTATAATTTAGATACTAAAATAGCACTTTTTAGATTCCTATCAGAGCCTCGGTAGATTCCACCTCTGGTTGCTCTAGCACTCAAGGTGCTTGTTCCTCCATCTTTCGCTGGTGCTAGACAGAAGATTCATGTGATCCCTCTTCCCAGCCAACAATTCGACTTGGGTACTAAATAGGTCCTCGGTTTGCCGACCAGATGATGAAGCGACATCCTGCCATCCTCTGGTGGACATCTTGTCTTCAGATTTTGATCTCTCTTTCTGGCTCAAAGTGGAGGCTTGCTAGGACTCAGAGATAGAGTCAGTGGTTGGCGAGGCAGTTCGCTCCATGATGGGGCTTGCCTTGGGCAAGGTGACTCCCAACCTGAGGTGAGCGGACAGGTGGTCAGTCACAACTACTACGACATGGCCCGAGTAGATATCTTTTTGCTTTGCAATTCCATATTTCTTGTGAAGAACACAAGTCAATTTTTTTTTTTTTTTTGCAGGCGTTCGTATCCTTCTGTGAGATGGCGGTGGCGACGAGCTTCGAACTTCGGGATTTGACCAATTAGAGTATAACAGACTAGGCACAAATCCATACTTCCTAGAAGAGGTGACTTGCGGGTAAGGAGGGGGCTGCTGTTCCACAGGCTGAGACTGCTGCCAAGTTCAAGGAGGTTGAGTCTTTGAAAAGAGAGCTAGAGGATGCTAGAGTGTTAATCGTTGTCCTCCGACGAAAAGCAGAGGATGCCCTCAATGGACAAAAGGCACCAGAGGGCCTAGCAGCTCTAGTAGTGGGAGCCAAGAAGGTTGCCAAGGAGAAATTAGGATGGGCTGAGCAAACTCTGGCTGACCCGACTTTACTGGTGGCGACATTCGAAGACCACCCGGGAACCCAAGATGCTCAAAAGGAATGGGCCATTGGCAGACTTGATTTCACCTTAGAGAAGGCTGAGAAGCATTCTTGAATCTCAACAGTGAGGCAATTCGGGCATCATACGATGCTGCATAGGCTGTCCCTACCAAGAGTTCGGCCCCTAAGGCGGCGACCATTCTCGACGAATTGCCCTTGCCACCCAGCGAGCTGGCGACTGGTGAGGTTGACCTAGACCACCTCGAAAACATCCTAATTTAGAATATAATTTGCTTTCTACTGTAGATGTCTCCCTCTTAGCATTTGTGCACTTGTTTCTTGTATGGACTTACTTGAACGTAATGATTATTCTTTCTTTCTCTATTGCGTTGTACTCTTATTTTTCTAATTTAATCGATTGCCTGTCAGGTCGTTGAAGGTCAGGCTATTGACCGAGCTCACTTTGAGGGAACTGCTTTTTAGGGGCAAAATTCAGGGCGATTCGTACGCCTGTTCCCAAAGTTTGGCCCCTTTTCAAGGTGGTCAGAGGGGAAGTGTTTACTTCCAACGTGCTCTTCCTCCCTCCAAGGGCTTGATCACCTATAAAAGAGGGTCTCCCTCTTTTTCATTTCCTCATTCCCCAACGGCTTTGACTACAATGTCTGATTCTAACTATGAGGGTTCATCCAACTCAGAAAGTCTCATCCGACTCGGCTATCCATTATGAAAGGATCTTTACTTTTTCTCACTATTGGACCGTGTAAAAGCTTAGGTGGCAGAGAAAGAAACACTCTAGACAGATCTGGTGGAGTACATCAATAAAAAAGAGGATGAGCAACAACAACAGATAGCCATCCATAAGGAGACCCATGCTAACTTAGCTTGGGAGTTTTAGCAGGCCAACCATTGGAAGTTCGCACTCAACCTTGAGCTTCAAGCGATAAAGATCGAACTTGAGCTCATGCGAGATAAACGTGCCCTCTTGGTGTCCGAGTTTGGTACCTTTGTGCTCTCCCTAAATCATTTTTCTTATGTACGAGCTCCAAGCGTCTCAAGTTTTGAACAGCAAGGCTCTCGACGGCCGAGATGATGAAGGTCATGGAGGAGCCGCCCTTTATGGCTCAATTCAGGATTGTCAGGTGGGGGCGACCTCCATTCTCACGTCGATTTGGGCCGGGTTGCACCGTCTAGATGAGCTTAAGAGGCAGTTTTTAGCTGTTCTATTTTTTTATTAGGGTTGCCTCGTACTCGTGGTAGGATTTAGGCATTTTTCTTATTGTAATAATTTCGTCCTTTGGATTGGCCGACCCCCACAACAGTAATTTATTGAGCAATAAAGACTTTACGTTGATCTTTGATTTGTCTCTTGCTTATTTTGCAAACATCGAATTTTGTGCGTCGAACCGAGGCGAGATAATTTTCATGTGCGTCGTGGTTCCTGAGGGGAGGCATTTTGTACCTCTTTGGGAATCGGTATCATTTAAGGTGCAACGCCGTTGAGACTTTAATGTCATTCAAATGTCCCGTCGTGCGACTTTGAGGTTCCCAAAATGCACCTTTCCAAGGCGGCAATTGAGTTCCCAACGCTCCCCCTCTTTAGTGTTCCTTTCCTTTAATCTCTATTTAAAGGATGTCCGCACCATTTATTTCTTCTCATCTCACTTTCTTCTCTTTGAAGTTCATCAAATTCTCCTCAAAGTTTTCCAAGTTCTTTCGACCATGTATTTTATGGCTTTGCTCGAGAAGATTGACGCCACTTTGGCGTAGTGCCGGGTGACCAAGAGGAGCTCGAAGAGGCTGGCAACCAAGAGGCGACGACGTTCCAGAATGCGGCTAAAACCTTCCATGTCACTGCCAAGATGGTGGATGAGGTGCAGGCAATGCAAGCAGGGCGTCTGTCGCCATCGCCACTATGGAGAGGGCGGGGGAAATTCTCCTTCGTCAACAGGATGACACCCTCTTCATGCAGGAGCGGGTCTGTGGAGTTGGCTGCGAGGGAAGCGGCCGCTGCTGATGATGCGGCAGACATAGCCTTTTTAGAGGATGAGGAGGATTAGTCCTCTTTGTATCTAGCCCCCTCAAATTAATAAATCAATTTTATTTTCAGTCTGCGTCGTGCCTCGTACTTGCTTTTCTTGCTTTGATCTGATGTGACTACATTAACTTACAAAGAATCACAAATAAAGAGAAATAACCTAAACATGTCTTTAATCATAATAACATGCATCAATAGTGGTTTACATGGGTGGGGCCCCCATTTGAGAGTGACCTCAGGTGAGAACTAAAGTAGCATATCAAATCCCTTATCTTATTTATGTAGCGTTGCTTGTCATAGAGGGTCACTAGAGTACAATGCCTCATTGATAATACTCTCGTACAGCGTTGACGGAGAGCTTTCACCTCAATGTCGGCCAATTCGTAGGTTCCCCGTTGACGGAGAGCTTTCACCCCATACGACTCTTCCTAGGTGGGTTTTAGGGCACCATGGTGTTGTAGTCCCCTTCTGAATACGAGGTCACCAGCTTCAAACTGGCGAGGTCGGATGCACGTGTTGTAAAATCGAGCCATCCAATTCAGGTACTAGACATGCCAAAGTTCAGAGTTCCTGCACATTTCTTCTAAAAAATCGAGGTACATCCTCAGAACTTCATCATTCTAGGATTCTAAGAACTCCAGGTTGCGCTGGGATGGAAGGCCTATCTCAATTGGCACCACGACCGTTGTTCCAAATGCCAAGGAAAATAAGTCTACCTTGTGGCAGTTCGCGCGGTCGTTCTATAAGATCAAAAGATCGCCCGCAGTTCCTCGGCCTAGGCACCTTTTAGCTCTTCTAGCCTTATCTTGAGTACTCACTTGATTTTGTTCACTGTCTCGACCTACCCATTCGCTTCTAGGTGGGCCGATGAGGACGTGAAATGCTTGATATTGAGCTTCTCGTAGAACTCTTTGAACTGTGTGTTGTCGAACTGTCGTCTGTTATCAGAGATGATGGCATAGGACACTTCGAAGTGGCATACGATGTTCTTCCACACGAAGGCCATAACCTTTTGCTCAGTTATGGTCACCAGAGGTTCGGCCTCTGCCTATTTGGTGAAGTAGTCTACAACGACCATCGCGAATTTGGTCTAGCCTTTACCTGTTGGTAGTGGGGCCAATGAGGTCTATGCCTCATTGGGTGAAGTGCCAAGGGCCTTCGATTGGTGTCAGAGATGTGGGTGGCTGCCTAGGCATAGAGGTGGCATTTTGGCATCGGTCGCATCTGCGAGCAAAAGCTCAAGTGTTGGTGGCCATCATAGGCCAATAGTACCCTTGTCGAATTAGCTCCGTAGCCATCGAACGACCTCCTAAGTGGTTTTCACATATTCCCTCTTGCACTTCTCCCATTACTAGTCTGCCTCCTGGGGATCCAGGCATCTTAGAAGAGGCAACAAGAATCCTCGCTTGTACAGTTCCCCCCCGTCTTTAAGGAGGTATCGAGAAGCCTAGCATTCGATCTTTTTGGCTTCGAGTAGATCTGAGGGGATTTCCCTTTGAAGGTACTTGCTGATGGGGTGCATCTAACAGGGAGGACGCTCATGTGTACACAGGCCTTCCACCTCCCTCGTGGCAGGCTGGGGCAGAATTAACATGGTCACCATCCGTGATAGCTCTATTTCGAAAGCTGATGCCAATTTTTCCAAAGCATAGGTGTTTGAGTTCTACGACTGAGTATCTGTCCGATGGTGAATTAGAGCCCCATCAAGAGCTAGTGCACTCTCTTCAGGTACTTTACCATCGTCTCATCTTTGGCTTAGTATTCCTCTGTGGCTTTGTTGATGATAAGCTGAGTCGCTCAAAATGCACAACTTAATGACCCCCATGGCTCTAGGCATTTTAAGTCCAGCTATCAGGTCCTCGTATTTGGCTTTGTTGTTCAAAGCTTGGAAACCAAAGCGTAGGGCGTACTCGAACCTGGCTTTGTCAAGCGAGACCAATAGAATCTCAACTCCGGATCCTTTTTCATTTGATGATCCATCCACGTATAGAGTTCAAAGCTCATCGGAAGCTTCGTGTGCTGGGGATTGGGTGAGCTCGGTGATAAAGATTGCCACAGCTTGTCCCTTGATGGAGGTCTAAGGCTTGAAGCGCATGCCATATTCGCTGAGCCCGATGACCCACTTCATCAGCCTTTTTGACGCTTCAGACTTATGCAGCACTTGCTCCAATGGTAGGTTAGTGAGCACCGTCACCTGATGTGCTTGGAAATAAGGATAGAGCTTGTGCACGAAGGACACGAGTGCCACGGTCAACTTCTCTAACTCCAACTACCTAGTTTCCACACCAACCAGTGTTTTGCTCGTATAATAATAGACTTTTTATCTCTTCATTTGCTTTGATAAGGGCAGAGATTACAGCGGCATCAGAGACAACCAGGTAGAGCTGGAGCTGATCTCCCTTGATGAGCTTAGCGATGAGCAGTGCTAAGCTTAGATACTCATTCAGTTGTGCCAGCACTCAATCGCACTCCTTGATGCATTCAAATAGGCCCTTTTCTTTCTCAACACTTGGAAGAAGGGCAGACATTTGTCTGTGGCACGAGACACAAATTGGTTTAGTGCAACGATTCACCCGTTGAGGCCTTGTAATTGTTTGAGGTTTTGGGGGACCTTTATGTCTAAGACCACCTTTATTTTGTCGAGGTTCGCCTCTATACCCGGGTGGTGGACCATGAACTCCAGGAACTTTCTTAAAGCCACCACGAATGCACATTTTGCGGAGTTCAGCTACATTTAGTACTCTCTCAGGATGTTGAACGCTTTTACCAGGTCAGCTTCATGTTCGTCTAAGGTGACGCTCTTCACCAACATGTCGTCTACATAGACTTTCATGTTTCGTCCAATCTATTCGGTGAACATCATGTTCACCATTCGCTGATAAGTCGCCCCACCATTCTTCAGACCAAAGGCCATCACTTTGTAGCAATATAGGCTCACCTCAGTTATGAAGGAGGTGTGTTCCTGATCTGACACATGCATATTGATCTGGTTGTATCCCGAGTAGGCATCCATGAAAGTTAAGAGCTCGTGTCCACCGGTGACGTCAACTAGTTGATCTATTCTTTATAGCAGGAAGCAATCCTTGGGGCAAGCTTTGTTCAGGTTCGTGAAGTCTACGCCATGTGCCACTTCCCGTTAGCCTTCTTCACCAGGACAACGTTGGATAACTAGTTGGGATAATACGCCTCCTTGATGAAATGACGTCTAGCGTTCACTTCGGCCTGTATTGCCATGCTTCACGCAGTGTCAACCAACGATGCTTTTGCTTTACAGGTCGGTGAGTTGGGTCTATATTGAGTCGGTGCATTATGATGCTAGAGTCAATCTTGGGCATGTCTTTTATGCGACCGTGCAAAAATTTCCACATTGTTTTAGAAAAAATTCATTAGATTTTCCCTCTGTTGGGCCCCCCAGTTTGGTGCCGATGCTGACCTGTTTATCCAAGTTCAACAGGGGGGACATGCTCCAACTCTTCCGTTGACCAGATTTGTTCTTCGCCCTAGTGCTCAACATAACTAACAAGTGACGTGGAAGACGTGGCATACTTAATTGAGCAGGTTGTTAGAGTGCCCTCTAGGGCCATCATGTAGAACTCCCGTGAGGGACACTACTCGCCTTATACTATTCCTACACCATTTGGGGTGGGGAATTTCATGACCTAGTGATAGGTCAACGGGACCGTCCAGAGAGTGTGAATCATTGGGAGCCCCAAGATGGCATTGTAGGCCAATGTTCCATCTACCACCACGAATTTGAGCACCCTCGTCACCTGTGTCAGTCCTTCTCCGAGAGTCACTAGGAGTTCTACACAACCCTATGAGGTGACCTGTTTTGCCAACCAGAAGAGTGGGGCTTGGTTTCAGTTGGCCTCGCTGCCAACCAGAAGAGTGGGGCTTGGTTTCAGTTGGCCTCGCTGTCAACCGAGCTTTGTATCGGTAGAATATTAGAGGATGTTAGTTGACACCCCTCCATCAATTAGGAGACAAAAGACGTTGACGTGATTTTGACCCAAATGACCAATGCGTCATTATGTGGGTTGTGGGCATCCTCGTCGTCGAAGATGAGGAAGAAAGTTGGTTGCTTTGGAACAGCAAAGCACACCTCATGCCTCACTGCGCATCCTAGCCTTTCTTTTCTAGCCAGAGTCGCTCCCTGACCACCCTCTGAATATTGTGTGGATCTCAGCAGGGCGAGCTCCCCTAAGCGATCAAGATCTTTTCTATTTAGTGAACATGGGAGCATCAACGGCCCCCCATTGAACCACAAATTTTTTGAAGTACCCTTGCTGGATGAGGTTCTCAATTTTCTCATTCAACTCATAGTGGTCTGAGGTGTTGTGGTCGTGATCCTTATGGAACCAAAAATATTGTCCTATCTCCTTATGAGATCTGGTTTTCATTTTCCTCGGGGACGAGAACAGGCCCACTTCCTCAGCCACTGCATAGATTTATGCGATGGGGACGGTTGTGGGGCTGTATTTCTCAAACTTAGCCCCTGGCTTAGGCTCTTGTCATTGTGCATGTCCTCCCTTCTCTCACTTCTCTTCACGTCTCATGATCGTGAAGGTACCAGGTAGGTCATTTTCTCATTCCCTTTATGTGAAAAGGATCAAGGGACGAACCATTTTGCTGCTTTCTTCTTTGAGATGAGCAAATGTTTAATGGTCTTGTGGCCATTAGTGTGTGAGAGCAGCTCGACAAATGTCTTCGGCTTGTATAATGTTATATATTGCAACATCTATGGGTGTGTGCAGCAACCTGTGAACACTACAATGATTACCTCGCCAGAGTAATCATTTACGTGTAGTCCCTCCCGTTTGAGCCTGTTGACGAACTACCTCAGCGTTTCTCCCTCCACTTGGTGTTGAGTCATCAAGTGACTGGAAGGTCATCGATCTTTGATGCTCTTGAGGAATTTATCAACAAAAAGCTTGGCGAACTCTTGGAAGGTAGAGATCAAGCCCAACTATGGCTTTCGGTACCCAGCCTGCGATGTGCCTATCAGGGTGACTGAGAACACGCTATACCTTATAGCCTCTGAGACTTTGTAGAGTTCCATCTTTGCCTAATACATGTCCATCGTTCATCACCTCCACAGTGAAGGGTTCTAGCCCCAATTTCAAAATTTGCCTTGCTGTGGTCATGCTTGTGGCCTTTTCCGTAGAGTTTCTTATGCAGGTTAGTCTTAAACTCAGTGCAAATGTTCTCTATGGCATCTTCCCAGTTTGGTTTACTCGACGCCTCAGTGTAGCAGCTACGGCTGCTAAATGCGCTTAGCTCTCATCTCTTGGCATCTAGCTCGGTCTGTAGGTCAGACTAGGACTGATTGGGCTGCTAGCTGATCCGTGAGTGATTATGCTCTATGGATAGATCTACTTGGGGTTCGGACCTTACGCGCCTTTCATTGAGAGGAGGCTCCATCCGACGCTCGCTAACCTAGGTTCTTCCCCTCGAGATGCATGTTATTGCGTTACAGCCTACCAACTTCTGTGGCTAGACCTGCGTGGCTTAAACATGGCTGGTCAGGGCCTACATTTGTGTCTGCAAAGTCTGTATGACCTATGCTTGGTCCTGCACCAAGGTTTGTAAGGCCTCGATCTATGTTGTGCCCGATTAATGTCCTCAGCCTCTTTTGCCTCTCCTTGTTGGTTAGGGTGGGTTTGGTGCGACAATCTAGTCTGTCATTTCTAGATTGCGTCCGATGTCTATCGATTTCAGAGTGATTAAAATCTGATCTGGCCTCTTATTGCTTAAATCGGCTAGATTGTCAGAATTCCCACTGATAGCACCAAATGTTTCTGCATGAAAATTCTGAGAGAGGATACGGACTCAGGCTTGAGCTGCCTTAGAATATGTATGAAAAGATGGGGTGAGGTGGAGGTGGGGGTGGCGATTACCACACTCTGATGCTCAAGTCAGTAAGGCGATTCTCAAGAAAAAGAGGTTTCTCGGAAGTAATTGTGTGTACCTTCCACGACGATTGACGTCTACTTTTATAGCCTGGAGAGGAGAGTCCACCGTCAATACGGCACACGGCAGCAGAGTCTTTGGGAGCGAGATTCTTTCTTGACCACGCAGCATGCAGTGCCTGTAGCCGACGTGAAGTTACTTGTCGTGCAACCTTTCCTCTTGTGATGGGGTTTCCTTTGCCACCTTACCTTGGGCGAGGCAGAGGTCATCGAGATGATATAGCCCATGGACACGTGGCTTCTCCCAGCAGGTCCATGTGTCTAGCGATATTTTCACCCTCAACACCAAAGTTTTGAAAATAAGTTGAAAAATATTTGAAAGTCTAGGGACAAAAGGGAAGTAAGCATAAAATTTTGGGGATTTGAACATAAAAGACCAAAAAAATATGGTTTTTTATCTATTATACCAAACTAAGCACCTTGAAAAAATAGGAGGAAATTAAAATTCTGGAGGCTAACTACCAAACCAAACATAAAAAATTGTAGCCTTTCTTGTCTATTATCCTCAACAATTAATCCCTCATTTGTAAACTTTTTTATTTTACCTTTCTATACTCTAACATCTCTCTTGTTTCTCTATGTTTGAACTTTGTATCTGGACTACTCGTTGATTTAAAGTTGTGCATGAATGCATATTATCTTTAGACACAAATTTTCTAAAGTGGATTAGATCATACATATTTTGAAGTTTCTCAATCCTTTGTAGTAGGCAGTTTAGTCTCATTTCTAATGGAGAATTGCTTTGTTTACATTTTTGTCTATTTTCTTATGTTGCTAAAATATTTGTCAAATCATGAAATTGAACCTATTAAAATATCCATCGAAACTGAATATAAAGTTTATACATTGTATCTACTTTTTATATGTATATCATATGTGTTTAATTTATCCCTAATATCCATATTTAACCTTTTTCATCTATCTGTTTCACATCTCTGTGTATTTTCATATCCTTATTAAGGTATGAAAATTTCATCTTCATCTAGATCTTCAACTCATTTTCACTTCTTCGTTCAAGGACAAAACTTTCTCTTTTGATAAAAGATAGAGAGATTTCATATGAGTGGATGAGAAGAATAAAAGTCAATGAGCTTTTAGCTCATTAATTAGAGAGGGAAAGCATGGGGAAAGTTTAACAATCTTTTCCATATGCTTATCTTCACTTTAAGGAAGGTTTTTAATGTCAAAAAACTTTTTCTTTTGTTGTACAAATTCAAGTCTACTCTTATGAAATTGGATTGATTGAGTCTTTCCATTGCTCTCTTAAATCACCATGGTCCTGTTGTTTTAGATGAGCTGGAGCTGTGAGTTGTTGGGAGATTTGAGCTAGCTTAGAATGTGTGCTAAGAAAGAAAAAAAAGAAGGATTTAATAGACAACGATTAGCTTACAAAGAATAGAAAAAATTGATCTGAAATGAATTTTCAATACTGATAAGAGATCATCAGAAGAAGTAGTTACTATACACATTTTATCGCCTCTGTATTTAACTTAGTTTTAAGGCTTATTAACTTGAGAGAGAGAATCGACATTAAGGAAAAATAATATAGGTTTATACATGGAATGTAATTGCTGTAAGGATGCAAATTGCTGCAATTGAGGGTTCGAACAAGTGAGCAAGTATTATTTTGGTGCAACACCATTATTTCGTCCTCTATGGTTGCCTTTTAGTGGGAAATTTAGAGATCGATTTTATAGCCCTTTGGTTTTACATTTGGATCAAAGGCTAAGTGGGCTACTTTCTATTTTGATGACTTCACTTTTTAGACCTCTTGATGTAGGTTTGGATTAATAAAAGGATCCTTAGCTAATCTTTGTCTTGATTTAGTAGCCTCATCTCGTCTGCTTATAGTCCCTTGATGTGCACTATTTTCTTTCTTATACGGTACATACTGAAGTCAATCAAAAACTCATTGCATATGGTAGATGAATCCTCTAGGTTAGTATTGGGAGATGTGACACTTTTAGAATTCTTCTGTAGTTGTGTTGATCTATGGTCAATAGTTGCTATATGAAGTGTTGTTCCTTGCTCGTGATTGCTTTCAAATGTTGGTGTTGTATCTTTAGTGTCCTTAACATGGCATTGATGTGCAACATTGGAGGAGATTTTGTTCTTTGAATTGTTCCTGTTGTGCAGCAGTGGAGGTAACATTTCTTTCCTCCATTGTATGGTGTTGTGTAGTGTTGTAGACTTTAATTTTTTCTCCAATTTGATACTGATGTGCAAAAATGAAGGCAATAGTTCTTTACTAAAATTAGTGATGTTGCACGGTGTTGGAAGCATCATTTTCTTTTTCGATTTGTTGCTGTTGTGCACTAGTGGAGGTAATATTTCTTTCCTCAATTGGATGATGTGGTGTGGTGGTAGAGCATTATTTGTTATTCTAATTTGGTGTTGCCATGTGGTGAGGATATTTTCCAATGCCTTGTTCCTTGCTTTAATGTTGGTATGCAGTATGTTGCTTTTCATTTCCACTCTTGATTGCTTATTTACTATAGGTGAGCTGGTGATTGATTTTTGCATGCGACAAACATCTGTTGGACAAAGACACTTTTGGCAGTATCTTTGATTGATTTCGGCTACTGGTGTAGTTTCAACAAGTTGCTCTTTAGGGTGTGTACTTGCATTGAGGTTCTTCCATTCTTCTAGACCTACAAAATCACTTATTTCAAAGTTTTTCTTGTGACTTGTGTGTGATAAGTTATTGATATACGGGAAACAACTTCATAAAAAATAACATGTCTAGATATGTAAACTCTATTATTACTTGTGTCTAAGCATCTATATCCCTTGTGGATTTGGCTATAACCGAAGAAGACACATCCATAGTTTGGCAGTGAACTATTAGTTTTAATTTGGGTTTAGCTAATCCATAACTTTTAAGCTTTATCAGGTTAGTTTTAATTGTGAAAAACCTTTTTATGATTGAATAATATTCAAAGCTCATGCACCATAAGTTGTTTGTTGGAACTAGTCTTAATTTCTAAACAACGTTTCCTTTTGATCATGTTGAATAACTAACTTTTTTCTTTTTTTGCTATGTTTCCTTTAGGTATGAGATCTTGGTGGGCAAGACATGCTTAATTAGGACATCATAGGCAACATATTTCTGCGAAACCTACGTAGTCAATATGGTGATAGACAACACAAATAGAGCAAGAATCACAATTATTATGAAGGACGAGCTCTTCAAACTACTTGGTCATAAAGATTTTTAGTTTATTTCGAACTAAATTTAAGGTAATTTTTTTAAAAAAAGAATGTTAATGGATTTTTTCATTCTTGCTTTGTCAAAAACCTGCAACATACATTTGTGCAAATGTTAGATAGTTAATTGTTTAACATTTTTTTTTATTTCACTATAATTATCTGGTAACAAATTGTTAGAATGTTCTTTTATGTTGTTCTATCATGTTTTTTTGGAATAGTAGATCAACTATGTCATAAGAGTTTCAAAAAATTTTGTTTATATATACATATATATATATATATATATATATATATGTATATTTTTGTAATTTATTATTGTAGGTCGATTAAATGAGGCTATACATATGGATGAAGATGAAGACACACTTGGTCTTTGAAATTTGTACGCCGTATTACTTTAATTTTGAAAATTTGGTGAACTTTGTATTGTGCTACTCAATTAGAAATGGCTTTGTGATTTTCTTTTAATGTGTTGGACACCACTTATGAAGTTGATTTTATAATAACATCTGAAAGAATGTGTTACTTATATAAGACTCTATAAAAACTATTATATACAACTATTAAATGGTACAAATGTAAACAAAAAAAAAATGCTATTAAAAGTCACCTACTATGATGCTATATGTTTTTTATAACATTTTTTTACTCTATAAAAAATGATATTAAAGACCAATCATATTGTTTTTTTTTCTAATGCTATGAAAAGTTTTCATAACATTAAAATTATGTAATAAAAAATGAACTTTTTATAGCTTTTTTATAGCGTTGAAAAAACGCTATGAAAAGTCAGGGACTTTCAATAACATCAGCTACCATGACATGCCTAAAATCATTATGATATGTTTCGTATAGCGTTTTTCAATTCTAACAAAAGGTATTAAAGAGTAACCATAACATTTTTTATTAATGCTATGAAAATTTTTCATAGCATTAATGTTATGTCATAGAAGACAGACTTTTTCTAGCATATTTCATAACACGAGAAAAATGCAATAAAAAGTCAAAGACTTTCAATAACATTGTCGACTACAGTGTTTAAAACACGCTATGAAAAGTCTACAATAGTGTTTTTACGACACTATGGAATGTGATATTTGTTGTAGTGTGTCTTTTGGCCTAAGGAATGCAGCGGGAGTGTTCATGGAGCTGATGACAGGGTGTTCAAAGAGTTTCTTTACACCTTTGTAATTGTGTTCATTAATGACATCCTAGTCTACTTGAGAACAGAAGAGGAGCATGAAGAGCACCTCAAGAAAGTCTTGAAATTTAAGGGTTAATAATTATATGCCCAATTCTCCAAGTGCGAGGTTTGGCTAAGAAAGATATTCTTCCTAGGACACATGGTATCCAGAGACCGCATTTCAGTAAACCTAGCGAAGGTAGAAGCAGTGAATAATTGGTCCTGTCCGACGACTGTCAGCGAGTTTATTACCGTTGACTTGTGGAGGAGTTCTTGGGTATAGCCTCATCTTGGATTCAATTGACGCAGAAGGGCAATTAGTTCATGTAGACTGAAGACTGTGAAGTGAGTTTACAGGAACTTAAGCAAAGGTTGGTTTCAACACCAGTGCTCACAATACCAGAAGGGACAAGAGACTTTGTCGTTTATAATGATGCCTCTTAGAAAGGGCTCGAGAGTGTGTTTATGAAACATGGCAAGGTTATAGCTTATGCCTCTCACTTGCTAAAGAGATATGAGCATAACTATCTGACACATGACCTAGAGCTCGGAGCGGTGGTGTTTGCTCTAAAAATTCGAAGACATTATCTCTATGGCGAGAAGATCGAAATCCTCATGGACCACAAGAGTTTAATGCTTCTTCACCAAGAAGGAGTTCAACATTAGGCAGCAAAGGTGGCTTAAGCTAGTAAAAGATTATGACTGTGAGTTTCTATACCACCCGAGTAAAGCAAACATAGTGGCAGATACTTTCAATAGAAAGACAGCACGTGCATCAGCCTTGATCACTACTCAAACTCAAATACGTAAAGACTTGGTGTGATAAGAAATAACAGTAATGGTCGGTGAGGCTGCTGCATAGTTAGTGCAGATGACAGTTATATCAAGTTTGCGGCAAAGGATTATAAATGCACAGTAGAAAGATCTTGACTTAGTTGAAAAGTTTGATCAGTGGAGCTTATGACAGACGGATGAAGTCTCAGTGTCTTCGAATTTTTTACTTCTATTTCAATGGCGCTTGAGTACCTCAGAATGTTGCTTTTAAGAACAAGTTGTTGATAGAAGCCCACAGTTCACCATTTTCGATACACCCAGGCAGTACAAAGATGTACCAGTACTTGAAACAAATTTATTGGTGGCCAAACATGAAAATGGACGTGGCAGAGTTTGTAAGCAAGTGGTCAGTTTGCCAGCAAGTGAAGGAACTAAGATAGAAGCCATCAGTTCTACTGCAACTCTTGAGCATACTAGTGTGAAAATGGGAGCTTATTTCCATAGATTTCTTCACAGGGTTGCCTAAGATAGTTAAGGGCTACACGATATTTGGGTTATCATCGACAGACTTACTAAGTCAGCACACTTTCGTCCTAAAAAGTCTACTTACTCTGTTCAAAGGTGGGTACAATTGTACATGGAAAAGATAGTCAAGTTACACGGGATGCCTACCTCTATTGTCTTTGATAGAGATCTTCATTTTAGCTCCACCTTATGGTATAGTTTGCATAAGGTGATGGGTACTCCGTTAGATTTCAGTACCACCATCCATCCATATACTGATGGCTAGATTGAACGTTTGATTCAGACTCTAGAGGATATGTTGTGGCCTTATGTATTAGACTTTACAAGGAGTTGGTACACACACCTACATCTGATGGAGTTCGCTTACAATAACAGTTATCAAGCGACCATTGACATGTCCCCATTCGAGGCACTTTATGGAAAGAAGTGCAGATTGCCAGTGTGTTGGAATAAAGTTGGTGAATGAAAATAGTTGGGACTCAAGTTAGTTCAAACTACGAACGAGATCGTAAAGAATATTAGGGGAAAATGCAAATAGTGCAGATCAGGCAGATGAGCTATGCAAACATGAGGTAGAGAGACTTGGAATTTGCTGTAGACGAGCATATGTTCCTGCGAGTAGCCCCTACGAAAGGAGTCCTGAGATTTGAATGGAAAAGGAAGTTTAGATCGCGTTTCATTGGGCCATTTGAGGCCTTGGAGCGTATTGGCTCTGTGGCATATCGTCTAGCCTTACCACCTTCCCTATCGGCAATCCACAACGTCTTCATGTCTCTTTATTGTGAAAGTATATAGAAAATTCGCCTCATGTGATAGATTATGAGCCTCTGCATGTGAGTGAGAACTTGAGTTACGAGGAGAAACCCGTTCGAATCATTGCCAAAGTAGTGAAGGCTCTTCGTAACTGGAAAATTGGTTTAGTAAAAGTTCTCTAGAGGAATCATCAATTGGAACAGGCGACATTGGGAACGCGAAGATGAAATGAGGACCGAGTACCCAGAACCGTTTCACGATTAGCAACTTGCAAGGATGAAAGTTCTTAAGATGAGAATGATGTAACACCCCGCTTATTTTTATTGATTAATTATATGATTATTTGGCTTATTATTTTATGTGTTTGAATTATTGTGTCTGGTGTTTTATTTTATTTTTCTTTAAGTTAGTGAAGGGGAATTAAAAATGGTTGAATAGGCATTAGGAGTTTCTTTAGGGTTTTAAAAGGTAATTTCTCCAATTTATGCCTTGATGAAGGTGTATATATAAAGATAAAACCCTAGGGATTAGTTCTCTCTCTGCCCAATCAAATAGTATTTTCTCCCCATTAAGAGACTAAAAAAACATTAAAGAAGGCTTAGAGAGAGAAACATAATCCTCAACAATTGCTTCAAGAAATCGACTTCATGAATTAAGGTATGCATCTTAATTTATGTTATTGTGAAAATCTATCTTGTTCAAAGATCTTGGCTTTTTATTAAACTATACAATATTAGGGTTTATTGTATAATCATGCAAATTAAGATCTAATTTACATGCGGTATCAAAGCCAAGTTGACAACATGTGATTTGCCATTAATGGTTGGCAATATGTTTCCGTTGCAAATTTTTTGTTAGGTTTATCTTTAATTGATCAAAAATTGATTGTCCGCTAGCATTGGAAATTGATGGGCATAGTTTAAGTTAAAATAAATAAATAAAAGAATGGAGGAAGTAATCAATGAAATTCTCCCAAAGTACTTTTAATGGCCAACGATTGGAAGTTAGTGCTTACGGCAAAGGCAAGTTAATAAACTTCTTCCTTATTTAAATATATATATAGACACATGCTAATTATGTGTTGCCCGAATCAAACATAGAACATTGACAAGATTAATACAATTCAGGTACAAAGCCACATGTACAACAGACCATATAGCATGTC
>JAOANK020010194.1:0-21927 GCA_026257165.2 Telfairia occidentalis | reverse complement strand
TTTTCCATATTTAATTTGGGCTAATTAGAGTGTATAGATCCTTATTCCGCTGCTTATGCATGTTGATGCATCCTTCACTCTGTAAAACTATATGTTGAGAACATTTAGGGTCTTCATTAGATTGCATCTATACTGAACTATATTTTGAGGACATTGAGGGCCTCCATGAGATTATATCTCTGTTGTGTACTATTTTGAGTACTCTGCATGAGATTTTATCTCTGCTGAGTTGTTATTGAGAACCTCCATGAGACTGTGCGTCTCTGCTTTGTTTATGTGTTTGAGGATCCACCACGAGATGGGAGCGTATGTGTAAAGATAGAGAGTATGTCCCACATGAGAAGCCTTTGCTCATACCTAAAAACAATAATATAGAATAGGTTGAGTATAAAGATACCTAGTAAGTGACCCCAACCTCCTGGTCAGACATGCTTCATACACATACAACTAATGTAAGATCTATCATTTTTACAAAGAGAAAGACAATCTCATGGGGGACCTCGATACACTAACCACGCAGAGAAACACATTCTCATGAAGGATTCCCAATATAATACTACGTAGAGATATACATTCTCATGAAGGACCTCAATATATTATACATGGAGAGAAACACATTCTCATGGAGGACCTCAATATAATAATCATGCACACAAACACATTCTCATGGATGACCTCAATATTATATTCATGCAGAGGGTCACAATCTCATGAAGGACCTCGGTATTATATTCAAGCAGAGAATTACAAACCAACACATATGCTCAATGAACAATATCACATCATACTCAGGTATCATCTATCATATAATATAAGCAGGCCATATGCCACATCGCATCCAACAATCATCTGATCAAGCTCGAATGCTTGTCCAAGGGTGAAGTCATCTACCTTTATTTCCAAGAAAATAGCAAGTTGACTCCCAAGCGAGTCAATATGCGATTCCTTAAGCAACCTAAGTCAAAGTTTCCCATAATTCCAATATAATTCTGTAATTACCAATTAACCTCAAATCTAAAAGAGAACCTAGGGTTTTCTAGGGTTAACCGCTATAGGAAAGGTTCTGTACAGCGACGATCAATCTGATGTCCACGCGTCTTTGCCATGTGCCACTGGCGTCCATTACATGCCGCCCATGCGCCGCTGCAAATGAGTGAACAGGGATCGGATTTGCACTCTACTCAACTTTAAGGACCCAACGCATCCAAAATCCCCTTGATCAAAGCACCCACTTGCCGCCAAGCGCAGGAAGAAATTCCGCGTGTGTGCCACACACGCCACCCCTACAGTGTGTCTCTGCCGCGCGTGACACCTCACTACTGGTTTAATCGTGGTTCCTCTTCCGCCAACTGTAGATCTTGACTTCGTGCTTCATTTTGACCCTTTTGTTTGTCCAAAAACGCCGCCTCTAATTGCCGAAAAGAAAGAAAAATGTGGTCAATAAGGGAAAACGAGGAGGTGGTAAGGGAGTTCCTGTCAAAAAAACCCACTTGAATGAAGAGAGGAAAGAGGGAAAAATTGATGGAAAACCAAGATGGAAGAGAGAAAAGGGTCTTTGGTCGTCGCCGCTATCGATCAGCCACTGCCAGTGATTGTCCTCGTCTGCTGTTAGTTCGTACCGTGGATGAGAATTTGGGATTGAGAGAGGAAAAGTTTCAAGGAGGGGGAAAGTTTCTTGAGATTGAGAGGGAAACTGGGAGAGAATTCTTTGTGGAAAATAACTAGGGGAGGCTTGGTGGCAAGGTTCCTAACAACATACTTATAGGGTTCTCCCCAAAACCTAATCCTTAGCCCTAGTTAGCATATTTACGAGATTGTCATCCCTTATTTTATTTTTCTATTCCTAAAAGAAAATCTAATCCCCTTAATTAAAAAAAAAAACTTAATTATTCCCTTCTGCAATAAATTCAAACAACTAAATAATTCTCTGATTAATGAAAAAAACTAAATAAAAACTAATTAATTAATTAAAAAATGGGACGTTACGAAGCATATGTTCGTACTTGCATTTTGTAGGCAACCACCTCTCATTACAGTGGGTCGGTGAGGGTGAAAACTTGAATACGCTGACTGGGTACCTCTATCATCAGTAGTAGTCAGGTTTCCTAGAAATCTCTCACACACACTTTAAGTGAGAGGCGGAAGGATTTGATAAAGATCGTTGTCATTGGATTTATTATATTGAGATTATGTGATATCAGTTATCTCTTATGGAGAGATTAAGAGTAGGTCTCACATGGTTTGTATAAGCATCGTATGATTGTATGTGTTTGAATGTCTAACCCTAGGAGTCGAGGTCACTTACGGGGTATTTTATAGACTCAACCTTTCCTTTATATTTTTTAGGTAAAAACAAGGTCTCTTGGGTGGCTGACGAGGAATTGTTGCATAAGGGCCCTGGTTACCCAATTGCAGGCGTCCGCTTGTCTCATCATTTTACATGTTTTTGAACTAAGTGTCATATTTTTTTAATTATGTTTAGTTTCCTTTTTCAATTGCTTTAAAATTGGGATCTCGACATTGTTTTAGTTAAATTTTTGGTACTCAATTATTTCATACTTATTAGCATTATTTGAAATCAACTTCAGATTTGTGTTAAATTCTTTATTTTAGAGCATGCATCCTAGTAGCGACCCTAGATAGTCTAAGTCTAGAAGTCGGGTCGTTATAGCCCCACAGCCAAGGGCTAAGGGAAGCCAGCTGTAAGGACCCGACTTTTAAGACTTAATTTTTCTAAGATCGTTATAGTCATGCATGCTTAAACAATAAAAGGACTTGATGGTAGTTTAGGAAATTTAATTCATTATAAAATATCCATAAGAAAATTAAAATTTAATAAATAGGTACTAGGATTCCAATTTAAAACTTAAAACAATAAAGGTTGCAAATGAAAAATTACAACAAATATCAATTACTGAAAACAAAGTAACTGAAAACCTGAAAGACTAAAAGACTTTGACTATGGCTTTCATCACAACCAATCCTCATCATCCATCTTGTACGCCCTCGCCATTACCTAAAAAATATTTAAAGAAAAGGATGAGTATTTTAACAAATACTTAGTAAGTAAGCCAGCTTGCGGAGTTAGATATGCAAATACATGCAATCATATAATGCTCCTATAGGACCCATTTTATAAACATTTTCAGTCTATGCATACAACCTAATTATTTATGACTTGTCATTATCATTCCTTTTAGTGACAACACGCTCAATCCCTTACTAGATCTATAGCGTACAATTGTGGATTCCTCCAGGGAACCCTACTATGATCTGATGTTAGTGACACCCAATTAGTGTAGCTAGGTTCCCCCTACACCAACCCTCTAAATCGAGAGACGTTGTCACTCATCAATTCAGTCCGTGCAACATTCAAACAGCCCATGCATAGGTTCCAAAATAATTTAACAAACATATCATGCTACATAGTATTCAATTAGCAAAGAAACACAAGAATCATACATGCCATGCTCTACATCGTATCATATATAATACTTAGCAAGATATCATATAGCACAATACATAACAATCAATCCATTCAACTTAACCCGAAGGCTTATTTGAGAGCAGAGCCACTTACAATATTCTCTTAATAAGCCTAATAAGTCCTTAATGATCTTGCCTAAGCTCTTCTAACAATTAACCAAGCTTTAGAACTACCACAACTACTGCCCACGCGTTGTTGCCGATAGGAGGATGAGAGAGAGTGAATGTGTGAGAGATATAAATGTTGGTGGACGAGGTTGGCATGAAATGGAAACAAAAAAGGAGGAGATTAAAGTTTCTTTTGAAAAGAAAAAAACTTGGTGGTTACGGTTTCATAACATGCATACTTATAGGGTTCTCTATAAACCCTAATCCTATTCCAATTTTATATAATTTCAAAATTGCTATTATCTTTAACTATTTTCCTTTTCCAAAAAGATAAAATCTCTCTTATTTTATCTTATTTTATCTAAAATTAAAACCTAATAAATTCTAGAATTTCTTCTAGTTTCTCTCTCTTTTTAAAATAAATTCAAATTAATGCTTCACAAAAATTCAACTAATTAACCCAATTTAATTCTCAATCACTGAATAAATCTAAAAAATAACATCCATTAATGACCAATTCAAATAATGGGACGTTACACAACAAACAAGAAAGGCAACCACACCAAAAATAGAGTTGAAAGCAAGCACCCTAGACCCCCATGGAATAGAATGGGACCATCAAGAAGAGGACCACTGGTCCCAGGACAGCGACAAAGTCACCCAGGCGACCAGCCCAGCTCCTTCCAGACCTACTCGGTACTAGCCCAAACAACACTCCACCAAGTCTTCATTTGCTTCAGAATGACGATGCTTTTTGGTAAAGCCACCTGATTTAGGGGAAGCAATCGATCATGCACCACTCATGCCCAAGATAAGAGGAGTGTGCCCTAAAATGCACATCCCTCTGCCCGGATCTCCCTAGAAATGTTCTACTTTCTTCTTTAGTAATATTTATTACATTTCATTTCTCATATTTTTTGCAACATCGATGTGTTCAATGTTGATTTGAGAAGACAATCAAATTGAATTTTCAAGTTTTTATCTAATAAATTCCTGCACTTTCAATTTCACTTTTAGTGGGTTCCTAAAGTTTAAAAAGTGTCTAATAGGTCTTTAAATTTTAAATTTTGTGTCTAGTAGGTCTTTGAACTTTCAATTTTTATAAAATAGATATTATTGTTTTAATAATAGATACAACTTAATAGATACACAGTTTAAAATTATGGTAGTATTTAATAGAAAATTGATTTTTTGGTCTAATAGATTCATTAATTTTAAAAATGTTGAATATGTCAAAAGCCTATTAGATATAAATTTGAAAGTTAAAAAATTAATCAGAAATTTAAAATTTATTAGACAGAAAATCAAAAGTTCATAGAGTTATTAGACACCACGTTGAAAGTGACTAAGTTTTCAATTTTACTTTTAATTTGGAGGAGAGAGAAGGAGAAGGAGATAGTGGGCTACATGGTTAATGAAAGAGATATAAATAAAGCATCCTCCTAAAAGCAATGTGCATGTCGATCCTTAATCAAAGTAGTTTACGGCTTGCTTAGTAACAATTTTGTTATTAATTTATTTTGTATATTTTAAATTTATACTTGTTTCTTCCAAATTTCAAATTAAGATTTTCATATTTGTTAAAGAAACACTTGAATTTCTAGTCAAATTCTAAAACCAAAAAGAAGTTTTTGAAAACTATTACTTTTTTTCAGTTTTTTTAAAATTTGGCTTATTTTTTGAAAACATTAGTAGAAAGTAGATAATAAAACATAGAAACTTTGGGTAGAAGCAGTGTTCATAAGCTTAACGTTTAAAAACCAAAAAACAAAAACTAAATGGTTATCAAACGAGGCTGTAATTTTTTCCTCCATCTCTAAGAGGAGAGTTTCAAATAAGACCAACAAAAATGAAATAAAATATGATTATTCCTACTCCTATATTTCACGGTAGGGCTGTAAAGGGAGAGAAAAAGCGTTTAGGAAAATAATTTATTTTTATCTTTAAACTTTCAATTTAATCAAATTGGATTCTAAACTAAGATAAGTTTTGCAATTTCTACCATCTATTCAATTTTTGCAAATTCAAGCACAAGTTTTAACCCAAAAAAAATGATGTAATAAACTCTATAAACTAGCTAATTTATTAAAAATCAAGTTTGGCACAAATTTAAGTTTGAGTATGCGCAAAATCGACCTTTAAATACATTTTTAATATCATTAGCTTTAATATCATTTTTATCTCTTTATTCTATGAATTTTATATAAAATATATTTTTTATATTTCATTAGAAGCACATGATAATACATTTTAAAAAAAATTCATCTAACCAAAATGACTAAGGTAAAGATTACAATAGTTTTTAATATATTTTTTTTTTGAGTTCAACAACATGTGGGGGTGGGGATTCGAACCAATGATCTCTTGGTTAGGGAGATAAGTCTTAACCAATTGAACAATGCTAACGACCCGACTTAAAATAACCTTAGAACTATTAATACATGCAGGCATTCGAAACTTAAAAGGTTTCATTGTGTAAAACTTACATTTAAATGCTTTTTGCGCAAATTAAAAGTTCAAATCTTAAATTGGGATCCCAAGGAGAAACACAGTAAAAACATGTAACAAACTACAAAGCTTAACACAATTGAGTTTCAAAATCAACGAACCCTAGATCTAATGTGGGATTAAACTACTCATATCCATGGCACATAGGAACCCTTCCTCATCATCCACCACAATCATTATTGTCATTATCTAAAATACGTGTAAAAGAAAACGTTGAGTACTTTTAACAAATACCCATTAAGTGACCTAACTTACGTGGTCAGACCTACAAACACACAATCATGCAACTCGTGGTAAAGACATTTGGGACATACTCTTCATCGGTTGACAGTATACTCTTCGTTTCATGCTAGATGACAACAACCTTCATCCCACCATCGTGCCATCTCACTCTAGGTACAAGTGTGGACCCTCGATTTATTAGGGGCATTTGATCACATCTAATGCTAGATGGCACTCATTCAGTGCAGCCAAATCCCGCCCAACACCAACCCTTTGGGTGTGGGAGGTAGTTGTCACCCTATATAAATCATGGTTTCAAGGTACTACAGTTCATGCAAGGTCCTACATATATATGACATGAAACTTAATACTGAATAACATGCATCTTGTACCATACTATTCAACATCATATCAATTCTCAGCAGAGCAACTCAAGCATGCCACATATACATAATAGAATATCACCACAACACATCAATATCAAACATGCTAATATGCCACAACACTCCTCACGGTACACTAAATATACATGACATATTTTGTAACGACCCGACTTTCTAAGACTCATTTTCCTGAGATCGTCACAATCATGCATGCTTGAAACGATGAAACGGCTGGGTTTTAGCATTTGAAAATTTAATTTGATTTTAAAGTAGCCAAACTAGCAGGGAAAATAATTAAATGTACATTAATGGGATCCCAGTTTATAAAACATAATAATAAGTTACTGAAATTCTCAAAGAATTAATAAGGATACTAAAACCCAATAATGGCTCCATAATACAAAATAACTAAATAAATATTCTAATCATAAATTTGAATATGAAAAAATAAAACAACTAAATGCAGAAAGACTATGCAACTCGACCATGGCTCCTTTACAACCGATCCTCATCAGCCATCCTGTACGCCCTTGCCATTACCTGAAAAAAAGTTAAAATAAAATGTTGAGTATTTAAAACACATACCCAGTAAGTAACCCAACTCACGATTGTACATGCAAACACACACAATCATGCAATGCTCATGGGAGGACCTATTCATTGTATTTTCATTCTGGGCTACCAGTCAATACATTATTCAGTCTAGGCTAGAAGTCAATTCATTATTCAGGCTACACTAGTACCTAATTCATTATGATATGTCATTTAAGAATATTCTCTTAGTGACAATACACCCTCCTTCCTTTCAAATGCCACCTCCGGAGTACTAGTGTGAAACTTCTCAAGGGGCCTACTACTATCTGATGATGGATCACACTCAATCAGTGTAGTTGGGGCCCCCACAACACCGACCCTCTAGAGAGATTGTCACTCATCATTTCAATCCGTGTAACACACAACAGTCCATGCATAGGTCCCAACTATCTTATCATACATATTGAACACGAGTTTTATTCGTGAAATCTTATAACATCTAAGGCACCCAACATATTCATCAGTCGATGTCTCTAACAGTCTACATGCTTATACATATCATGACATTCGATCTAGTAATTCGATAGACAACAAGAATAACAGATAATATAGACATGCTCATCATCATCATTCAATCAGTAAGTTAGTAAACAACAAAAATATGAGATCATATAGGCATGCTCTTCATCATCTAACACATATACACAATCAGATACTTTAACAGAATAATTATCATACAATTTACCTATCCTAGCCCGAAGGCTTCTCCGTGAGTAGAGTCACTTACCTAATTTCTTAAAGGATCCTAAAGTAACTCTTGCTAGGCCAGTTTATTTTCCCCAATCAATTTTCCTACATACATTTCGAAAGTTAAGATAATTAGAGAATAATGTTGATTTTAGGCTTTAACGTTCAATTGGCTAGGACTTTGGAAAAGGAACTATACCGAGCTTATTGTTCAGCACGTGACACGAAACTGTTCAGCACCGCCCATGCGCTGCCGCTGGTGAAAGTGTTGTTCTTCGTGTTCTTCGTAGCTTAGTCGTCGATCTATCCAATGGACCAAGTCACTCACCGAAAGCTTGCTCAATCCTTCTCACGCATCGCTCAAGCTCGTTGTTTGGGGGAAGAGTTTACGTGACGCACCACTGCCCCTTGCTTTGTCGTGATCTAGGTGTTTGCGGTGTCACGCCATCATTCACCGTGATTTACCAGTGGTCTTGGCAACGCGGAGCTCCGCCCTTCGCTAGAGAAAAGCGTCGGAGGAGACCACCCACGTGGGTCTTCACGTGTGTGTGAGAGAGAGAGACAAGAGCGAGAAAGAGAGAGAGAATTTCTGCAGGCGGTTGCGTAGACGTCGTTCTGGTGTACGGTCAGCGCTGGTGGTAGGAGAGAGTGAAAGTGATGAGAGAGGGAGAGGATTTTTGGGTTCTTGTTTTCTAACCAAAACTTGTGAGGGATTGGTGACACCTTATTCTATTTAAAGGGAATCAATCCAAAACCCTATTTCTTTTTCCCTTTATTTTATCCTCATTTATTCCCTTATCTTATTCCAAAATTTAAACTTAAATCCATATCTTAATGGTTTTTATTCAAACAACAAGATGAAATAAGTCAATGAACCAAACATCTGAACCATTTAAAAGAACATTAATTCTAAATAATCTTTATAATTGATAAAATTGAATAATGGGGCGTTACATCTTGCTCACCTTAAGAACTTTCATCCTCGAAAGTTGTTAAATCTGAAATAACTCAGGGTACTTGGTGTTCATCTCTTCTTCTCGTTCCAAGGTTGCCTCTTGCAGCTGATGGTTCCTCCAACGAACCTATACTAAAGCTATCTCGTGATACCGAAGGGCCTTCACTGCCCTGGAAATAATTCATATAGGCTTCCCTTCATAGCTCAAATTTTCATTGACATGCAGAGGTCATAATCGATCACATGAGACGGATCTACTATGTATTTTCGTAGTATGGAAACATGGAAGACATTATGGACTGTGGAGAGGGACGATGGTAATGCTAAGCGATAGGCTACTGAACCTATCCATTCAAGAATCTCGAATGGCCCAATGAAACATGCGATAAGCTTACCTTTCTTTCCAAATCTCAAGACTCCTTTTGTAGAGGCCACTCTAAGAACACATGTTCCCCTGTTGCAAACTCTAGATCTCTTCGCCTTGTGTCTGCATAACTCTTTTGTCTACTCTGGGTTGTCAGCATTCTTACCCTGATCTTTGTTATGGCCTCGTTAGTTGTCTGAACTAATTCGAGTCGTAACAATTTTCGTTCTTCCACTTCATCCCAACACACTGGTGTCATTTTTGGGATGTCTTCGTCTCTTATTCTCATTTGATGATAGCCGAACCACAGATCGATCTTGGAGAAGATAGTTGCTCCTTGCAATTGGTCGAATAGATCATCAATTCGCAGTAGAGGGTACTTGTTTCTCACTGTTACCTTGTTCAACTCTCTATAGTCTATGCACAAGTGCATTGACCAGTCCTTCTTCTTTACGAACAGTACTGGCGCGCCTCGAGGTGAGACATTGGGACGAATGAACCCGTTGTCTAACAGTTCTTGGATTTGTGTCATTACTTATTTCAGCTCGGCTGGGGCCATTCTATAGGGGGCTTTGGATATGAGCGTGGTTCCTAGCTCTAGCTCGATGCTGAAATCAACCTCTCTGGTTGGCAGTAGACTTGGAAGTTCGTTTGGGAAAATGTCTAAGAATTCTCTTACTTTGGGAACTAAGTCCACCGTTACCTCTGTGCACCTAGTATTGACCACGCTGGCCAATAGCCCATCGGCTCCTTGGTGAATAAGTTTCCCCGCCTTTAGTGTAAAGATTACTCTGGGCACGGTCTTGGTCTGTGATCCCTTAAACTTGAAGCTGGGCCCCGAAGGAGGATTGAAAATCATTTTCTTGTTGAAACAATCGATGATAACGTGGTTTGCAGCTAACCACTCCATGCCAATTATAACATCAAAGTTGAACATGCTTAACACTATTAGTATCACGTCTAACAGACGATCCGACACTGTTACTTTACAGGCTTTCATAGACTCACTAGCTAGCATTACCCACTCTTGCTAGAGTGGAGACCAACATTACAAAACCTAAGGGTTCTAGTTCTAATCTAGCTTCTTTTACAAATAATGTAGAAATGAAAGAATGCGAGGAGCCTGAATCGAATAATACGAAAGCATAGTAGCCTAGAATAGGTAAGGTGCTTGTCACCACAGTATTAGAATTGTTTGCTTCTTGTCAAGTAGTGGTAAAACCCCTGCCCTGCTCATTCTTAGTTTGGGTCGATATGGTAGCCTGACCCAAACCAGCTGCGGTAGCTTTGGAACAGACTGAAGCTACGTGTCCCTCTTGATGACATTTAAAGCACAATTCACTACCGCTCATGCAACGTCCCCAATGATGCCTTCCACAACTCTTACACGTGGGCTTGTCATGTTTAACGTTCTGAACTTTACCCGTTTGCTGACCTTGGCCTTAGGTCTGGTTTGGCCTGTGAAAATTGCGATGATGTCATTGGCAGTGAGAGTGGTTCTGATCGAACTTCCTTTTCTTGCTCGAGTTATTTCCTGACGCAGTCTGTGATTGATGACCACTAGTTGGACGTTGGTCGATAAAGGAGGCAGCTCGCAGGGCCGCTGCGTAATGTGCTAGTTCTAAGGCTGCTACTCTTCCTTGGATATTCTCCTTTAAACCCATAATGAAGCGTTCAGTTTTCTTGGCTTCTGCGTTGACTAACTCCAGTGCAAATCTTGACAACTTGGTAAATTCACGTTCACATTCCTCAACTTAACAATTCCCTTATTTTAAGTTTAAGAACTCATCTTGCTTCCTGAATCTCATGGCAGCCTAGTAATATTTGCAAAAGAAAGCCACCTTCAACTGGTGCCACGTAATTGGTCCTACAATGGTGTCCATCGATCGTTCGGCTGACTCCCACCACAATAGAAGTGTGTCTTCTCTCAGCATGAGGGTTGCACAATGCACCTTCTGTTCGTCAGGGCAGTCCATGTAACGGAAAATGGTCTCAAAGGAAGACAACCATGCTTCTGCATTCGTTGGGTCCAAGGATACACCTGTGAATATTTGGGGGTCATACTTCCTAAAGTCGCACAAGTACTTAGCTCGAGTGGACATTTCTCCACGATCTAGAATCAGTTGGGCAACCTGACTGGTCACTGTAGTTTATATGAGAAATTGCAGGGATTCTAGAATTGTGGACGCTACTGTTGACTGCGCTTGCCTTGTTTGTCGCTTTATTGGTGGTTCCGCAGGTTGATCCTTGTAATGGACCTCTGGTTGTTCTTCAAGAAGCAGAAGATGAGATACCGGCCGTGGGACTACTAGTCCCCTACTTCGTCGGCCTCTCCTCCCTGTTCCTCTTCCTCTTTGAGGCATTGTCCTAAAACTAATATTAATTGGCTACAATCTCATACAACTTAAGTTTTTACCATAATAACTATGTACAACATGCTTCAATAAATAAAACAATTATTGCATACATGATTGAAATATACATTCTAAGAATAAAAGTAATAGCATATCCGGTGGTGATGAGGTGACTATTATCTAGCCATGGTCACATTAATGCTTACAATGTAAGTAGTAAATAGAAGCCTATTTGCTTTGATACCAACTGTAACGACCCGACTTTCTAAGACTCATTTTTCTAAGATCGTCACAATCATGCATGCTTGAAACAATGAAACGACTGGGTTTTAGCATTTAAAAATTTAATTTAATTTTAAAGTAGCCAAAGTATCTGGAAAAATAATTAAATGTAAATTAACGGGATCCCAGTTTATAAAACATAATAATATATTACTGAAATTCTCAAAGAATTAATAAGGATACTTAAACCCAATAATGGCTTCATAATACAAAATAGCTAAATAAATATTCTAATCATAAATTTAAATACGAAAAAATAAAACAACTAAATGCAGAAAGACTATGCAACTCAACCATGGCTCCTTTACAACCAATCCTCATCAGCCATCTAGTACACCCTTGCTAGTACTTGTAAAAAAGTTAAAAGAAAAGGTTGAGTATGTAAAACACATACCCAGTAAGTAAACCAACGTACGTTGTACATACAAACACACATAATCATGCAATGCTCATGCGGGACCTATTCCTAGCATTTTCAGTCTAAGCTACCAGTCAATTCATTATTCAGTCTAGGCTAGGAGCCAATTCATTATTTAGTCTACACTGGTCGCCAATTCATTATGACATATCATTTAAAAATATCCTCTCAGTCATAGCACACCCCCCTGCCTTTCAAATGCCACCTCCAGAGTACTAGTGTGAGACTTCTCAAGGGGCCCTACTACTATCTGATGATGAATGACATTCAATCAGTGTATTCGGGCCCAGGCCACACACCGACCCTCTAAATCAGGGGAGACTGTCACTCATCATTTTAGCCCGTGCAACACACAACAGTCCATGCATAGGTCCCAACTATCTTATCATACATATTGAACACGAGTTCTATTCGTGAAATCTTATAACATCTAAGGCACCCAACATATTCATCAGTCAATGCCTCTAACAGTCCACATGCTTATACATATCATGACATTTGATCTAGTAATTCGATAGACAACAAGAATAGAAGATAATATAGACATGCTCATCATCATCATTCAATCCTGTAATTAAGTAGACAACAAAAATATGAGATCACATAGGCATGCTCATCATCATCTAACACATATACATACTCAGATACTTTAACATAACAATTATCATGCAATTTACCTATCCTAGCCCTAAGGCTTCTCCGTGAGAGGAGTCACTTACCTAATTTCTTAAAGGATCCTAAAGTAACCCTTGCTAGGCCAGTTTATTTTTCCAAGTCCATTTTCCTACATAGATTCCAAAAGTAAAGATTATTAGAGAATAATCTCGATTTTAGGCTTTAACATTCAATTGGTTAGGATTTTGAAAAAGGAACTATACCGAGCTCATTGTTCAGCACGTGACACAACTTTGTTCAGCACCGCCCACTCGCTGCTCACGCGCCGCCGTCGGCAGCCACGTGCCGTCGCACGCTCTGTTGCCTGTGAAGGTGCTTTTTTTTATATTTTTCGTAGCTCAGTTGCCAATCTATCCAATCGACCATGTCACTCACCGGAAAGCTCGCCCATTCATTCTCACGCGCCGTTGAAGCTGACTGTTTTGGGGGAGAAGTTCACGCGACGCGACGCGCCGCCGCCCCTTGATTCGGCATGATCTGGGTGTTTGTTGCATCGTGTCGTCGTTCACCGTGGTCTACCGGTGGTCTTGGTGACGCAGAGCTCTGCCCTTCGCTGGAGAAGAGCGTCGGAGGAGACCCCCTTCGTGGTTCTTCACATGTGTGCGACAGAGAGAGAGAGAGAGAAAGAGAGAATTGCTGTCGGCGGCTGCACCACTGCCATTCTGGTGTGTGGCCGCTACTAGTGGTAGGAGAGAGTGAGAGTGAGGGAAGAGAGAGAGGGAGAGTGATGAGAGAGGGAGAGGGTTTTTGGGTTCTTGTTTTCTAACCAAAACTTGTGAGGGATTGGTGACATCTTATTCTATTTAAAGGGAATCAATCCAAAACCCTGTTCATTTTTCCTTTTATCTTATCTTCATTTATTCCCTTATCATATTCCAAAATTTAAACTTAAATCAACATCTTAATTCTTTTTATTCAAACAACAGGATGAAATAACTTAATCAACCAAAAATATAAACCATTTAAAAAAAATTAATTCTAAATAATCTTCATAATTGGTAAAATTAAATAATGGGGCGTTACATATTTAACTAAACATCGCGATATTCTACATATACATGTATTAAACATACACACATCATCAAACCTAAGCCCCTGATGGGTCCGTATGTGAAGTCACTTATCTCAAGCTAGTCCTACACTTTTCCTAACGAATCGATCAAAGATAGCTCGGTCAACCTAAATTCAATCATGAAACACATTTTAGAAAACTATCTTAAAACGAGTTTTGAACAAATTTCAAGGTTAGATCTAAAGGTATAAAGTCACTGAAAGGTTACTATCCAACACCAACCACACGTGCCGCCATATGCAAAATTGAGTTTTGAGTTATGGACTCTCAAATCTAAAACTACAGGTCACCAGGAGTCCAACGTCGTCGATCGCTTGCCGAACCAAACCCTCACACGCCCACTCTTGCCTCTAGAAGTTGATGTGTGTAGCCCACTCGCTGCCGCAGGTAGTGGCTTTCCGTCGTGCATGTGGCATCACCGCCGCTCTGTTCGGTGACGCGCTTCCTCCAACGTGTAGATCTGGTCCTCGTAGTTCTTTTCCACCCTTCACCACTCTCAAAAATCCACTTTTTGGCAGAAAAAAAGGAAAAACATGGCAAAAGGCTTATTTCGCGCAAAATTGAAGAAAGAACAGTAAAAACACATTCTTATCGTTCAGATGCGGAGAACCTACTACCTTACAGCCGCCCACAAGCCGAAAGTGAAAGAAAATAACTCGATAGCATGAGAAAAAGAGAGAAAACAACTCCAAATAAGAGAGATACCAATCTCGAGCCTTTGCCAGCAACCACACTCACTGGACAACAACTGAAATGATGGCTAAACCTGAGGGATGGTGTGAGAGAGTGAGAGGCAAAGATGTGAAGGGAGGGAGACGTGAAATAGGGGAAATCTTGACAGTTTTCTTTTTGGCAAATAA
This sequence comes from Telfairia occidentalis, assembly GCA_026257165.2. Classification (NCBI taxonomy): domain Eukaryota; kingdom Viridiplantae; phylum Streptophyta; class Magnoliopsida; order Cucurbitales; family Cucurbitaceae; genus Telfairia; species Telfairia occidentalis. Next base: position 6,959 of record JAOANK020010194.1, on the reverse strand, counting down.
AAAAGGGTGGTGGCTAGGGTTTTTCTTAAGTTCCTTAAATAGGATACACTTAACCCTAATCCTAATCCATCTTCCCTTGAGTTATAACTTTGCAACTATCCCATTTTTCATTTCTCCTTTTTCCCACAATTAACTCATAAATAAATTACTTATTCCCTCCTATAAATTATCCGCAATAATTCTCCAATTCCACCATTTTTATTTTCAACCATTTACTAACTTAGAAAATTAACAAAAGAAAATAACGCATTTATCAAACTTTAAATTCTCAAGCAACTAAAATTCAAATTCCATAATTTAACAGACATCTTCACCACAAAATAACAAATAAAAATAAACGGGCCATTACCGCTATGCCAAATTTGTCAATTATTTTTAATATTTTGGGTGAAGATTACGACACTTATAATTATAGTTAAGCTTCAATTTTGTTGAAAGTTTAGGAGTAAACTTTATCTATTTTCAAAAGTTTATTTTCTTAAACGATTTGCGATTCGCCCGTGGTAGAATTTATTGGCACGCCTTTTAGAGGGATTTAATAAAATTATGAAAAGGACTTTTTGCTTATAATAGGAAGGTCAAGCCAACTGATTATTAGTTTTGGTAGTTTGAATTAATAAGAAAAACGAGCTATATGGGTGACAACAACTAATTCAAATTTGATTGCTTTAAAATTATAATTTTGCATTTTGGTTTTGAAAATTTTGCTCATAAATACTAGGTTTAAATACTATTGGTCTTTATACTTTGTTGATTTATTTTAGTTATAGACTTTCAAAACATAAATTTTGGTGTTGCACTTTCATCTTTTTTTCATATTAGAATTTATAGTTTCAAAATGTCTATTTTAGTTTCTTTATTTTTAAATTTTAACCATTTTGATCCTTATTTAGAAAATTCTAACATAAATTCTATAAATAACTGAAACCCGTTAATATAGTTATATTTCAAGAAATTTAATGAATATAGTCTTAATGTTGTCATTGTTGTAAAAAAAAAAAGAGATAGTGTAAAAATAAAGGGACAGAAGCAATCATTTTTTAAAATTTTAAGACCAAAACAGATGCTGTGAAAGTATACAGGGTAGAATGAACAAAGTTCGTTGAGAGTTGAAAGACGACTAAAATTGACATTTTGAAAGTACGAAGGTCAAAATAAACTAAAGTTCAAAGTAGTGTTAACAACATAGTATTTAACCCTAAATATTACTTTCACCCTATGTATTATTTTTTTGTTTTTCTATCTACTTTCTTTAAATGTTTTCAAAATCTAAGTCAAATTTAAAAAATTAAAAAATATTGGAACTTCGCGATGATTTTAAATATAGTTTTAAGAAAAAGTTAAAAAGCACATCATAGAACTTGTGAGCTGGAAACAAGTACATTTTTCAAAGACAAAAAAAAAAAAACAAACCATTACCAATGGTACCCAAAAACTTTTACATATACTGGTTTAGGAATTTAATTTGGATGATGGAATTAGTTTGCAACAAAAGAGAATTAATGTAATAAAATAGAAAAATAAAGATTTTCCTGTTATTGCATTACTGTATGTGCTATCTTGGTTGCATCCCTAAACCTAAAGTAGAAATATATAATAATAACAATGCTTTTTGTCAGGAAGAAAAAAACAAAATAACATTTCGCATTTTATTAAAATTGCAATTCTTCTTTTTTAATTTCTCCTAAATTCTAATTACAAAAGCATTTACATCTCAACTTTTGGTCCACACTGTTAAGGAACAATCCAGCCCATCTCAATAACAATTGATGCCCATTACATTTCAGTCCATTGCAGCCCCTTCAGCCTATTCCTTTCTTTTTAAATCATTTCTTCCCAAAAAGAAACAACCGTTGGGCATAGTCTACTTTCCAAATCAGTAGAAGCTGCTGTACCTTCCAATTCAGTATATCATCGCCTCACTTTGAATCCTTTCCAAATAAATCATAGTATGGTTAGAATTTATTTTTGGAGAATACATCAACAGCTAATCTCCAGCACCCTTTGTTCTTGCGGCACAACATGTGTTATTTTTAATTGCTCCAAATATTTATAACATTCGTTTTAATCAATTAGGACAATTAATCAATGGTCTGAAATATTTTTCAGCACTCAATCTTTAATTTAGAATAATTTTCCAACATTCAACATGAGTCCAAATAAATTTTCAGCAATCGATAATGAATCAAAACTTAATAATATTGCACAGAGAGTAAGAGAAACAGAGAAACGACTCTCAGATTTATAGTGGTTCGGTCTGAAGACCTAGTTCACTTGTAAGAAGGATAAACCCCCTTAGTCAATATTATTAAGAGAGCTAAGATATAAAAACACAATAGACATAATTACATTAAAAAAAAAAACGTTCTTAGAAGACTAATAATCAAGACCAACAAGCTTTCTCAATAACACATATACATTCTTTGCAAAAATGAGAGAGGGAGCATGCAAGGGAAAGAGGAACACCTATGAATACAAAGATTTGAGTAATACAACCTTTGATGCCTAAAGAACTCCAAAGCTGCACACCACACGGGCTCGAAATGAAGAGCACCAACATTCTCTCGAACAACAAAGCACACCTCAAGACTCACGGTGGCAGTGGCATCTTTTCTCCCTCTATCGAGCGGCAACAGCGGCGGCTCCTCCCTTTCCCTCTCTCTCACAATTTTCTCTCTAACCCAAAAGAGGCCACAAATCTTTTATTTCTTCTCTAGGTTTACAAATGAGAATAAGATGTATTTATATCAAGTGGGTTTGGTTTGGTCCAGCTAACCCAAATCAGGATTTTATAAACTTAACCAAACTGGTTCCAAATAAGTGAGTAAGAGCTTTGCGCCTCATCTTTCTTTTCTCAAGGGGCCCAAAAACGTAGACCATGGGCAAGAACAAACAAGATGGTAATTTAAAAAAGAAGACAAGGATCAATAATCTACAAGTTAACCCAATAAGATTAAACAACAAATTGGGTATAACAAAAGATCCTAAAATTAGTGATTAAATCAACATAAATCACAACTAATTCCACCTTGATTTCATACTAATTTAAAACCACATAGGATGATAAACATATAAGCTCCCACTCCACATACATAAAAGGACTTATTCACCCAGCCTCAAGATGCAACATCCTCATATATTACTCAAATTTATCATGGGTTAATGCTTTCATAAACATATCAACTGCATTAAGATCCGTAGAGACCTTTTTAACTCCAACTAAACCATCACAAATTACATCTCTAATGTAATGATATCTAACATCGATGTGTTTAGTTCTTTCATGATGAGCATGGTTTTTAGACAAGTGAATCACACTTTGACTATCACAATTAACAAAAACAGTTACTTTACTACAAGATAATTCAGAAATAATTCTCTTTAGCCATAAGGATTTCTTAATGGCTTCAATTAAAGCCATATATTTGGATTCAGGAGTATATAAAGCAACTATGGATGCCAAAGTGGATTTCCAACTGATTGTGCAAGTAAATAATTTAAAAACATAACCAGTTAATTGAAGGACGGATTGAATCCACAGCGGAAGTGATTGAACGTTGAATGCATTCAAAATCGAATTTGGAAAGAAGCATGTATTTGTGAATTGCAAAAATACAGAGAACGGGAATTTACCTTTGACGAACTCTTTCTTCACGTAATTCCCACTTTTCATTGAACAGCAAAACGAATACCACCACTCAATAAACCTGCTATTCTCTTAGATCTACACAAGGAAGATGGTGGGATCTCAATTTTGGTGAGGGAACAAGTGAATACTGTGAGAATTCTCTCTGAGAATTAAAGAAGAAGTTGCATCCTTCTGTGTTCTAAACGCAGAAGTTATAAATGAGAGAGAGAGAGTGGAGGTGAGTTACGTTAACTCCCCACCACCCACGTTTAATTTTTTTTTAATTGAATAAAATAAAAAATAAATAATTAATTATCTCATAACTATATAATATGCAAATTAATCACATTAAATGCATATCTCTCTCTTTTAACCTATGGTTTGAATATGAATCATATTCATATTGAATTATTAACCTATAGTATTTAAATGAATCTCATTCATATAAATATAATTTGAATTTTATTCAAAAGCTTAAATTCCCACATATCATATGGTTTAATTATAAATCATATTCATAATTAACTATATATTATAATGTATCAATATACATTATACTATATATGTTTCCTCAAAATAATTTGAACAATTCAAACTATTCCCAAAATATTATTTCTTGCATAATCCATACAAAGCTAGCAAGTAGACCTTATGGACCTATGAGTTTGAAGTTCAAATGATACGAGATAACTAATTAAACTTTTTAATTAATTTAATCAACATTTATTAATTGTCGGTCACTCCACTAAAGACCGATAGCTGCAATCTTCGTAATGTAGATATATTTTTGTACCCATGAATTTAATCAATCTACAATAAGTTGACCCTTCACCATTGCTCGTAATCACAGCTGGGTCAAATTATCGTTTTACCCCTCTGCTACCTTTAACTCTTTAATTACCACTGATACCTCTAATGAACAATATAGTCATAGTCCAACTATGAGCTAGACCCCTCTTTGGCCAATGAGAGGGTGAGGCGCCTCATCGTTCAAGTCTTGGTATCAGCACTCAAGGGAGCAATTATAAATAAGTGAATTTCAATCTTGTACAGTTGAGTTCTCCACTCCCTATTTAAACAAATCCCCAAAAAGGTAGGCATATTGAATCGGCGTTTCTAGCCACTCTCACCCATGCTAATCAAAGGATTGCCTTCACAGACAGGAGTTCACAACTGACTCAGGATTTACGTCAAGTCACCTATGCTCATCCTGGTGAAGTGTAGTCTCTTTCGGCAATGGTGTTATACTAAGAGATGATTACTTCGCGGTCCGATCTTATACATGTCTCACATATATAGGATACCTCCACTCACATGTCTCCACATGAACATTTAGGATCAAAACATCTGTGACACCTTACAACACTTGTAACAATCACAAAGCGGGTCGTATCCATAGTGTCACTAGGATAAAACACCCAACCTTATCCATATACTACAAACCATTTAGGTTATTTCTTAAACATGATCTGCCTGTATGTCTCCACATATGGTGTTATACTAAGAGACGAATCACTTCGCGGCCCGGTCTTATACATGTCTCACATATATAGAATACCTCCACTCACATGTCTCCACAGGAACATTTAGGATCGAAATGTTTGTGACACGTTACAACACTTGTAACAATCACAAAGCGAGTAGTATCCATAGTGTCACCAGGATAAGGCACCCAACCTTATCCATATACTACAGAATATTTAGGTTATTTCTTAAACATGATTCGTCTATATGTCTCCACATACATGTTTAAGTTTCTCTTAAAATAACCTTGAATCTTAGTTTATTGGATCGAGTTTATGCACACTAAATGTCGAATAAAATAACTCTTATATTATTAAATAAATAATTTAAATAAATTACAAGACCATGAAGGTTTAGGGCATCAACCCCAACAATCTTCCACTTGCCCTAAAGCTAGTGGGTGTACAATACAAATACAAGCTAAATGTACAGTACATCAATTCAATAAACTAGGACACAATGAATGTAACTCCCACGTGCTCTAGTCATGTCGATACGTGTCTCGTAAACCTAGACTTTGTAGGTGACCCTCGAACACCTTAGTCGTGCGGGCTTTAGTAAATGGATCAGCAACATTGTGCTCCGAGCGATCTTCGTGACAATCACGTCCCCTCAATGCACTATCTCCCTAATGAGAACATATTTGTGCTCTATGTGTTTTCCTCTCTTGTGACTCCTAGGCTCTCTGGAATTCGCCACAGTACCACTATTATCACAATAAAGGGTGATGGGCCTTGACATGTTTGGAACTATTTCCAAGTCTGTCAAGAATTTTCGGAGCTACACAACCTCATTTGCATAGTAGAGTCAACAATGCAACCTTGCATAGTGCTCCTCCATACCACAACTCCTCCGTTAAGAGTGAACACTGATCCCGAAGTGGATTTTCTACAATCCTTATCGGTTAGAAAATCAAAGTTAGTGTATCTTGTAAGGATCAAATCCTTAGCTCCATACACAAGCATGTAGTCCATCGTACTCCTAAGATACTTGAGGATGTTTTTAACAGCTGTCCAGTGATCATATCCTGAATTGGATTTATATCTACTAACTATCCTTACTACATAGCATATGTTAGGTCTAGTACATAACATAGCATACATTAAGCGACCTAAAGCTGATGCTAGAGTATTCATCTCATTTCCTCAACTTCTTGAGGAGTCTTAGGACACTATTCATTAGACAATACAATTTCGTGCCTGAAAGGTAGTAAACCCCTTTTGGAATTGCGCATCGAATATCGATCAAGCATCTTGTCAATATACGATGCATGAGACAGAGTTAGCGTTTTGTTCTTACGATTCCTGATAATTTGAATCCTAGAACATATTGCACCTCTCCCAAATTTTTCATTTGGAATTGGGCCGCTAACCATTTCTGTACTGAAGTCAGCAGACCTACATCATTCCCAATGAGTAGAATATCTTCCACGTACAAGACTAAGAATGCTAATGAACTGTTAATGATTTTCTTGTAGACACAAGGTTCATCAACATTCTAGTTAGAGCCATGAGACTTGATCACATTATCAAATCTTATATTCCAAGATCGAGACGCATGTTTCAATCCACAAATGGACTTATTTAGTTTGCTAACCATTGTCTCTCAACCTTGCTCTACGAATCCCTCTAGTTGTACCATGTAAATGGTTTTGTTAAGACTACAATTGAGAAAAGCAGTCTTGACGTCCATTCGCCAAATCTCATAGTCATAATATGAGGCAATGGATAGGAGTATATGAATAGATTTTATCATGGCAACAGCTGAGAGGTTTCTTCATAGTCCACCTCCTCAACTTGGGTGTAAC
>JAOANK020010193.1:0-54159 GCA_026257165.2 Telfairia occidentalis | reverse complement strand
ATACATATCATAACAACTTTCACGTATTATGAAATAGTTTATAAGGTTTAAATCTTACTTAGGCACTTTCTTGGTTACTTTTAGAGTGAAAATGTCAACTAGCTACCTTTTAGGCTACTAAAACACTATTCTGTTACTACAATATGCTAAGGGGTGAGTTATGTATTTTAAATGTCACTTAGTAAATTAAATTTAGGTTACTTTCACGTATTATGAAATAGTTTATGAGGTTTAAATCTTACTTAGGCACTGTCTTGGTTACTTTTAGAGTGAAAATGTCAACTAGCTACCTTTTAGGCTACTAAAGCACTATTTTGTTACTACAATATGCTAAGGGGTGAGTTATGTATTTTAAATGCCACTTAGACACTTTCGAGCTTGTTTTGAGAGTGAAATGGAACGTCGATACTTTTGCAGCCGCTAAGGCACCTATTAGTTACTTTATCGTGTTAGAGGGCAGGTTATGTACTTTAAGAATTACTTATGCACTTTCTATCTTTTTTAGAGTAAAAATCACACTTAGACACTTCTAGGTCACTAAGGCACTTGGTAACTTTGACGAGCTAAAAGACGAGGTTATGTGGTTTAAATGCTACTTAAACATTTCTTAGGTGGTTTTGAGAGTGAAAATGACACTCGTACACCTTTTAGGCTACAAAGACATTTTTTGCTACTTTGACGGACCAAGGGTGGGTTTAGTTGCTTCAAATTTACTTTTTAGATTGTGTTGAGAGTGAAGATGAAATTTAGGTACCTTTTAGAACTCTAAAGAATCTTTTGGTTACTTTGACGTGCTAGCGGGTAGGTTATGTGCTTTAAACATTACGTAGGTCCTCTTTAAAGAAGTCTTCAAACCAGCCTCAAATTGTCGTTTTGAGAAACACATTTTCATCATTAAGAAAGATGTCTAGTATAATCACTAGCAAAAAACTCATTACGAAGTGCCTAACAACATATTAAAATAGTTAGCTATAATGGCGGAAGTTGCAAAATCGTCAAATAGCTTCAAAAAAGAAATAGGCATTGTGTAAAGAAATAAAAGAACCTGGACGACAGGAAAAGAAATAGAACTACAAATCTCAATTTCACAATTCCAATGCGAAGGTAAAGAAGTTAAGAAAGCTAAGAAACTCGATTGCCAAAGTAAGCTAGGATAAAGCAACAAAAATCCATAATGAGACTAAAGATGACTATGAGGAGAACTAGGTAAAACTAACAAGTCCAAGTGTGTGAAATACCTTTTCAAAAGTGCAGGGAAAGTTGACCACCAAGGATCCTTTTCATTACTTCAATGTATTAGAGGGAAAGTTTATGTGCTCTAAATGGTACTTACGTACTTTTCTAGGTTGTTTTAAGAGTGAAAATAATACTTAGATATCTTTTAGTCCACGAAGGTACCTTTTAGTTACTTTGCCATGCTAGAGGGTGACTTATGTGCTTTAAAAGTTACATAGAAACTTTGTAGGTTGTTTTGAGATTGAAAATGAGAGTTGGGGTCCTTCTAAGGCACTAAGGCAATTTTGGTTACTTTTTCGTGCTAAGGGGCCAATTATGTTCTTTAAACGACACTTACACACTTTCTAGGTTGTTTTAAGAGTTAAAATGGAACTTAGACACCTTTCCAGCCACGAAGGCACCTTTTATTTACTTTGACGTGCTAGAGGTGGGATGAGTGTTTTAAAAGTTACTTAGGCACTTTCCAGTTGGTTTTGAGAGTTAAATGGACCGCATGTTTAAGGCCATCAAGGTACCTTTTCGTTACTTCAACGTGGGAGAAAGGTTAGGTGCTTTTAATGGCACTTAGGCACTTTCTAAGTTGTTTTGAGAGTAAAAATGATACGTAGGCACCTTTTAGATACATCGACTACTAAGAGCGAGTTATGTGCTTTAAATGTTACTAGAAACTTTCTAGGTTGTTTCAAGAGTGAAAATGACACTTAAGCACCTTTGAGGCCACTAAGGCACCTTTTAGGTACTTTGTCGTGCTAAAGGGCAAGTTATATGCCTTAAATATTACCTAAGTAACTTTTGGTTACTTTGACGTGCTAGTGAGGCAGGTTTTGTGGTTAATTGTAACATAGCTACTTTCTAGGTGATTTTGAGAGTAAAGATGATTTTTAAACAATTTTTTAGGTCGCTAAGGCACATTTTGATTACTTTGCAATGTGGGGACGATTATGTACTTTTAACACTTCTTGGGTACTTCCTAAGGTTTTGTGAGAGTGAAAATGAACTTAAACACCCTTTAAGCCACTAAAGCACCTTTTAGTTTCTTTGATTTGCTAATAGTAGGTTATAGATTTAAATGTTACTTAGATACTTTTTAAGTTGTTTTGATAGTGAAACTGGCACTTCAACACTTTTACGACTACCAAACCACCTTTTCAAAACTCAAAATACGCGGGCTCTGTGCTTTAAATGGTACTTAGGCACTTTCTAGATTATTTTGAGAGAGAAAATAATGTTTATACATCTTTTAAGGCCACAGAGGCACCTTTAGTTACTTTAATGTTCTACAGTGGTCGACTATGTGGTTAAAATGTTATTTTGAAACTTTTTATGTTGTTTTGAAAGTGAAAATGATACTTTAGGAACTTTTTGGTCACCATGTTGTGCTAGGGAGCGAGTTATGCGCTTTAAATGATACATAGGCCCCTTTTAGTTACTTTGACGTGCTAAGGAGGCAAGTTTTATGCTTAAATGTCACTTAGGTACTTCCTAGGTGATTTTCAAAGTAAAAATGTCCACTAGACACCTTTTAGATTGCTAAGGCACCTTATGGTTGCTTTTTCATGCTTGAAGGGAGGGTTATATAGTTAAATGGCACTTAGGCATTTTCTAGGTTGTTTTGAGATTAAAGATGTCGTTTCAGCCACCAAGACACATTTCAATTCCTTTGACAAGCTAGGGTGCGAGTTATGAGTTTTCAATGACGCTTAGGTACTTTTTAGGATTTTCAGAGTGAAAATGAGACTCAAATATCTTTTAAGCCACTAAATCACTTTTTGGTTACTTTCATGTGCTATGAGGCATTTTATGGACTTTAAATCTTACTTAGACACTTTCTTGGTTATTTTGAGCTAGAAAATGTCAACTAACCACCTTTTAGGCCACCAAGGTACTTTTCAGCTACTACAATATGCTATGGGGTAGGCGTAGGGTATTTAGTTTAAATGGAACTTAGACACTTTTGAGCTTGTTTTGAGAGTTGTCAATACCTTTTTGGTCACGAAGGCACTTATTATTTACTTTATCATGTGCTAGGGGTAGGTTATCTAATTTAAGAGTACTAATGCACCTTTTATGTTTTCTTAGGGTGAAAATGGCACTTAGAAACTTCTAGACCACTAAGGCACCTTTTTACTTGACGTGCTAGGAAGCTAGGATATGTGCTTTAAATGCTACTTAGGCATTTTCTAGGTGGTTTTTAGAGTGAAAATGACACACATATGTCTTTTAAGCCACAAAGACACCATTTGGCTATCTGTTTTAAAAGTACTTATGCACTTTCTATGTTTTTTTAGGATGAAAATGACACTTAGACACCTTCTCGGCCACTATGGCACCTTGAGACTTTGGCGTGCTAGGGAGCAAGGTTATATGCTTTAAATGTTACTTAGGCCTTTTTTATGTGGTTTTGAGAGTGAAAATGACACTCATATATCTTTTAGGCCACAAAGATACCATTTGGCTACTTTGGCGGAGTAAGGGCATGTTCAAATGTAATTTCAAGGTTGTTTTGAGAGTGAAAGTGGCACTTAGGTACTTTTTAGGCCATTAAAGCTCCTTTTAGTTACTTTGACTTGCAAGCGGGCAGATATGCAGTTTAAACATTGCTCAAGTCCTCCTTGAAAAATTATTGTATTCATTTGACACGCACATTTTTATCCTTAAAAGAGAGATGTCTAATATAATTACTAATGAAAAACTCATTACATATGACCTAAAAGTGTAGAAAAATAGTTAGAAATTGTCCAATAACTTCAAAACAAAAAGGGCATCATGCAAAGAAATAAAAGAACATGGAGTGCAAGAAAATGAGTAGAACTACATGCCTCAATTTGACAACTCTAAAGCTAAGATAAAGGAGTTGAGAAGTTAATAAACTTGGTTGCAAAAGTAAGCTAAAATAAAGCACCAGAATCCATACTAAGAGACTAAAGAAGAGTATGGAGAGACAATATAAAACTAACCAGTTGAATTGTGTGAAATAACTTGGTAAAGGTGCAGGTAGAGTTGTATAGGTCCCTTTAGAAGATGTCTTCAATATGTCCCCAAATTATCGTTTTTGTTAGATAGATACATTTTCACCTTTAAGAGAGATGTCTAAGATAATCACTTGAGAAAAATTCATTACATACTTGCTAACAACATACAAAAATAGTTAGCCATAATGTTCAACTAGCAAAACAGTCCAATAACTACATAAAAGAAATGGGCAACATGTAAAAAAAATAAAAGAAAATGAAAGGAGAAAGATATATGAAATCACACGCCTTAATTTGATAATTGTAGTGTTAATGTAAAGGAGTTGAGAAGTTAAGAAACGTGATCACAAAAGTATCCTAAAATAGACCAACAACTATAAAAAATGAGAGACTAAAAAGAAGAATACAAGGAGAAATGGGTAAAACTAACTAATCAAAGTGTGCCAAAAACTTTGAAAAAAATACCGGTAGAGTTGAATAGGTCTCCTTAGAAGATGTCTTCGATGCAGCCCCAAATAGCCATGTGTTTGACAAACACACTTTCACTCTTAAGAGAGAGATGTTTAATATAATCATTAGAGAAAAAGTCATTACATACTATCTAATAACATACAAAAAAAGTTAGCAATAATGATTGAACTTGCATAACAATCCAACAACCGCAAAAAAAAAAGAAATTGGAAAAATGTAAAGAAATAAAAGATGACACCTTTTCGGCCACCAAGATACCTTTTAATTACTATGATGAGCTAGGGTGCGAGTTATGAGTTTACAATGGTACTTAGGCACTATCTAGGTTGTTTTGAGAGAGAAAATGAGACTCAGATGTCTTTTAAGCCACTAAATCACATTTTGGTTACTTTCAGGTGTTGTGAGACAGTTTAAAACTTACTTAGGAACTTTCTTCATTATTTTGAGAGTAAAAATATCAATTAGCTACCTTTTACGCTACTAAGGTACTTTTCAGTTACTATGACATATTAAGGGGCATGTTATGTATTTTAAATGATACTTAGACATTTTTGAGCTTGTTTTGAGAGTGAAATGGAACATCGATACCTTTGCAGCCAATGAGGCACCAATTAGTTATTTTATCATGCTAGGGGTGGGTTATGTGCTTTAAAAGTTAAAGTTACTTGCACACTTTTTAGGATTTTTGAGAGTGAAAATGACACTTAGACACACTCTATGCCACTACAGAACCTTGTAATTTGACGTGCTAGAAGGCAAGGTTATGTGGTTTAGATGCTACATAGGCATTTCCTAGGTGGTTTTGAGAGTGAAAATGACACTCGTATGCCTTTTAGACCACCAAGATATCTTTTGGCTACATTAAAAGAGTAGGAGCACGCTATTTGTTTCAATGTCCTTTCTAGGTTGTGCTAAAAGTGGAGATGAAATTTAGGTACCTTTTAGAACATTAAAAAATCTTTTGGTAACTTTGACTTGCTAGTAGGAGGGTTATGTACTTTAAACATTACTTGGGTCTTCTTTGAAGAAGTCTTCAAAGCAGCCTCAAACTGTCATGTTCATTTGACAAGCGCATTTTCATCCTTAAGAGAGAGATGTCTAATATAATCTCAAGCGAAAAACTCATTAGCCTAACAACAGATAAAAATAGTTAGCCATAGTGATCGAAGTTGCAAAACAACCTAATAACTTCATAAAAGAATTGGGCATCGTGTAAAGAAATAAAAAGACAGAGAGTGTAGAAAAAGGGATAGAACTACACACCTCAATTTGACGATTCCAGTGCGAAGATGAAGAAGTTTAGAAGTTAAAAAACTTGATTACAATACTAAGGTAGAATAGACCAACAAGAATCCATAATGAGAGATCGATTAAGGAAACGTATAAGGAGAAATGGGTCAAACTAACTAGTCCAACTGTGTGAAATAACTTTGCAAAAGTGCAGGTAGAGTTGAATAAGTTCCCTTAAAAGATGTCTTCGATGTGGCCCCAAATTGTCATTTGTGTTTGGCAGATGCATTTTCACCTTCAAGATGGAGATGTTCAATATAATCACTTGGGAAAAAAGTCATTTCATACATTCTAACAACATACAAAAATATAGCCATAATGATTGAACTTGAAAAACGGTCCAATAACTAAAAAAAGGGCAATGGTCCAATAACTGAAAATGGAAAGCAGAAAAATAAGTAGAATTGCACACCTTAATTTGATGATAGTAGTGCAAATGCAAAAAAGTTGAGAAATTAAGAAACTTGAATACAAAATTAAACTAGAAAAAAGAAACAAGCATCCAAAATGAGAGACTAAACAAGAATGTAAGGAGATATAGGTAAAACTAATCATCGAAGTGTGCCAAGAACTTTACAAAACTATAAGTAGAATTGAATAGGTTCCCTTAGAAAATGTCTTTTGTGTTTGACAAATACATTTTCACTCTTAAGAGATAGATTTCTAATATAATCATTAGAGAAAATGCCATTACATACTTTCTAACAACATACAAAAATGGTTAACAATAATGATTGAAATTGCAAACCAGTCTGGTAATTGCAGAAAAGAAATGGGCAACATGTAAGGAAATAAAAGAAAATATGGAAAGAAGGAAATGAAATAGAATTATACATGTTAATTTGCACGAATCCAGTGCTAATGTAAAGGGGTTGAAAAGTTTAGAAATTTGATTGCAAAAGTAAGCTAGAATAAGGCAACAAGCATCCATAATGAATCTTTTTATTCTATAACTTTAATTCAGAAAGACGAAAGTGACTTGAATTAGAGAAAAACATGAGAGAAGAAGGGTAAAACTAACTAGTCGAAGTGTGTTAAAGAACCTTACAATATTGAGTTGAATACATCCGTTCAAGAGATGTCTTTGATGCAGCCTCAAATTTGGGTAGTGTTTAAGAGATGCATGTTCAGTTATAAGAAATAGAAGTCAAATATACTCATAGGAGAAGAACCAATTTACATACTGCCCAACGACATATAAGAATAGCCATATAAGAATAGTCAGCATCCTCATGGGTGAATTTGTAAACATGTCCTATACATGCAAAAAAGAAACTGGGGAATGTGTTAAGAAATAAAAGAAAATGGAATAAAAATGGACATCTTAATTTGATGATTATGATGCTAATGTAAAACATTTCACAAGTTAGAAAACTTAAATTGTAAAAGTAAGCTAGAAAAAGCAATATGCATTTATAATGAATCATTTTTGTGTTATCACTCCATTTCAGATAGAATAAAAAAGGCACTTAGGTGCCTTTCATTTAGGCCACCACCAAGGTACCTTTAAGTTTTTATGACATGCTAGAATGTGTGTTATGTGCTTTAAATGTCACTTAAACACTTTTTAGGCTATATTGAGAATGAAAACGATATATCTGACCTTTTAAGACCACCAAGGATTGTTTGCAGTACTTCAACGTACTAAAAGGTGGGGTTATGTACTTTACATGATATTTACATACTTTCTAGATTGTTTTAAGAGTGAAAATGATGCTTAGACACCTGTTAGGCCACTAAGGCATCTTTTAGTTACTCTGACAGACTAGATGGCGATTTATGTGCTTTAAAAATTACTTAGAAACTTGTTAGGTTCTTTTGAGATTGAAATTTGACACTTATGCACTGTCTAGAACACTAAGGCACCTTTTGGTTACTTTTTCATATGTGGGGCAAGTTATGTGCTTTAAATGGTACTTGGTTACTTTCTAGGTTGTTTTGAGAGTAGATTGAAACTTAAACACCTTTTTGGTCACTAAGGCACCTTTTACTTGCTTCGAAGTGTTAGGTGTGGGTTATGTGTTTTAGAAGTTACTTAGGCACTAGCTATGTAAGTTTTGAGAGTTAAAATGACACTTTCGCATGTTTAAGGCCACCAAGACATCTTTTCATTTCTTCAGTGTAATAGGAGAAAAGGGTTATGTACTTTAAATGATAGTTAGGAGCTTTCTAGGTTATTTCAAGAGTAAAATGACAAGTAGACACTTTTAGGCTACTAAGACACCTTTTTGATACTTTGACATGCTAAGAGGTGAGTTATGAGCTCTAATGTTACTTCAAAACTTTTTAGGTTGTTTTGAGAGTGACAATGACACTTAGGCACTTTTTAGGCCACTAAGGCACCTTCTAGGTACTATGTCGTACTAGAGGGCGAGTTATGTGCTAAAAATAATACTTAGGTAACTTCTTGTTACTTTGACAAGCTAGGGAGGCAGATCATGTGCTTAAAAGTAACGCACTTTATAGGTGATTTTGAGAGTAAGAATGACATTTAGACACTTTTTAGGCCACTGAGGCACCTTTGCTCGGAGGGCGGGTTATGTGCTTTTTACGTTACTTAGACACTTTCTAAGGTCTTTTTAGAGTGATAAACTTAAGACACCTTTTAAGCTACTAAAGTACCTTTTGGTTTCTTTGACTTGCTAACGACAGGTTATATAGTTTAAATGTTACTTAAGTACTTTTTAGATTGTTTTGATAGTGAAAATGACACTTTAGCACCTTCACGGCTACCAAGTCACCTTTTCATAACTCAATGTATGAGAAAAAGAATTGTGTGCTTTAAATGTTACTTAGACACTTTCAAATTGTTTTGAGAGTAAAAATGATGATTATACATCTTTTAGGCGTACAGAGACACCTTAGTTACTTTAATGTTCTAGAACGGTGAGTTATATCTTTTCAATGTTACAAAGGAACTTTTAGAAGTGACAATGATACTTGGGCACCTTTCATGTGTGCTAGGGAGTGAGTTATGTGCTTTAAATGTTACTTACATACCTTTTAGTTACTTTGACGTGCTAGGTGTCACGGTCACAACTTTTTGAATCGTGTGGCGCCACAATCTTACCCAGAGTATAGCCAGCTTTAAGGCTAACTCTAGCCCCAACATTTTTTTTCTTGAGTCATTTAACTCCGTCGGACTATAGGTGAGGTTCTTTTTTCCTCGACCGAGCATCTTTAATCTTGCATCACGATGTCATCTCGCATGTTCACTCGACTACCCACACGCAAGAGCTCCTTTCCCTCATCGTTGGCATAGACGCACAAGTGAAGGTTCGCAACTATGCATGCAACCTAGTTGACTCTCGGCAATGCACGTCGTCCCTTCGTGCATTTCTTCTCCAATCGCGACTTTAACCGACTTGCCTCTACTCTAGGCCAAGGTCTTTTGAATGCTCCGTCGCATCATTTCTCATCATATTGGTTCCCATTCTACGATTGTCCTGCTTCACCACCAAGCAAGGACCTTAATGAGTCACGACCTTCTAACAGGGTCGAGACAAGCTTACAAATCTTATCGAATGCCCCACGATACCTTAGGATGCCATCTCGAACCCAGGGAGGTCATCCAGCTTCTTTGCTAGTTTGGGCACGCTTTTCAAGAACCGACCTATGGGTTTCTCTTTCACATCGGACCTTCCGAACATCCATCCATTCAGACATCTAACGAGGCACGTCGACACTTGTGACCATGCCATCTCGTTTGCACATACCGTGTCAGAGCCCAGCCATATAATGAAACCTCTGGCCCATGGCAGAAGGCGC
The DNA here is from genome assembly GCA_026257165.2 of Telfairia occidentalis. NCBI lineage: Eukaryota > Viridiplantae > Streptophyta > Magnoliopsida > Cucurbitales > Cucurbitaceae > Telfairia > Telfairia occidentalis. The sequence continues at coordinate 44,422 of JAOANK020010193.1, read as the reverse complement.
AATGCCAACACACCCGTGCCACCCAACACTGTCCTCGAGATTCCCATATAATGAAACCTCTGGACCATGGGAGAAGGGCAATGCCGGCACACCCGTGCCACCCAACACTGTCCTCGAGATTCCCATAGAAGGAAATGCCCAAGACACTCATCTTGCAACGTTCGCCAACGCCATGACACATGCATGTGCCACGGGGTAGCTCGCTTAGGCCCCGTCCGGCCTAAAGGTGGTGGAGAGATGACACCATGCCTCCCCTTTTAGTACATTTTACGGCATTTACAAACTGACACCTGTGAACGTCATTTTGACGAGGGATCACTCGTTGAGCTAGAGCGCACGTTTGATCTCTGTTTCACCTGAAACTTTGCATGCTTACATATCTCACTGATATTGATCTAACTCCGGAGTCGCTCATTGAAATTCCCAACGTAACTCTAACTTTTTGGGCCGTGACTCGGGGCCCACAGCCCTGCTTGAGCCACCTTAGACACTTTTGTTGCCTCTCTTTTCACTTCAACCTTAACTTAACTTTCTTGCACACTTTATCTTTGGTGTATTGGGTGATGCACCATCCTCTTTGGTCGCATCACGACACTTTCTTTTGGCCCTTTCTTGGCCTGACGGACGACACATGTCGAGGTGCTTGCTTGACCATGTTGAGCTACTTGCCTGACTTGTCAAGGTGCTTACTCAACTTGTCGAGCTACCTACTTGACAGGTCGAGCTACTTGCTTGCTTGATCATGTCGAGCTACTTCGTTGCTTTACCATGTCGAGCTACTTCGTTGCTTTACCATGTCGAGCTACTTCGTTGCTTTACCATGTCAAGCTACTTGCTTACTATGTCAAGCTACTTACTTGACAGTGACATATCGTGTCGACTTGCTTGCTCACTTCGTGGAGAGTCTCAACTCACTCTCTTCATAGCAGGGTTGAGACACTAGGGAGGCAGGTTGTGTGCTTAAATGTCACTTGGGCACTTCTTAGGTGGTTTTTAGAGTGAAAATGTCACTTAGACACCTTTTAGGTTGCTAAGGCACCTGCTTGCTTGTTGCTTGCTCACTTCGTGGGGAGTCTCAAATCACTCTCTTCATAGTAGGGTTGAGACACTAAGGAGGCATATTGTGTGCTTAAATGTCACTTGGGCACTTCTTAGGTGGTTTTCAGAGTGAAAATGTCACTTAGACACCTTTCAAGTTGCTAAGGCACCTTATGGTTACTTTTTCATACTAGAAGGGCAGGTTATGCAATTTAAATCACACTTAGGTATTTTCTAAGTTGTCTTGAGAGTGAAGATGACACCTTTTCAGCCATCACAATACATTTCAATTGCTTTGATGAGTAGGGTACGAGCTATGAATTTACAATGGTACTTAGGCACTTTCTAGGTTGTTTTAAAAGTAAAAAATGAGACTCGGATGTCATTGAGGCCACTAAACTACCTTTTGGTTACTTTCATTGCTATGGGATGATTTATGTGCTTTAAATCTTACTTACACACTTTCTTGGCTATTTTGAGGGTGAAAATGTTACCTAACTACCTTTTATGTTATTGGAATTTTTTGGTTACTATGACATGCTAAGGGGCAAGTTATGTATTTTAAATTACACGTAGATACTTTCAAGGTTGTTTTTAGAGCGATGGAACGTTGATACCTTTACAGCCACTATACTTTATCATGCTAGAGGGAACATTATGTGCTTTAAAAGTTACTTACATACTTTCTAGGCCTTTTTAGAGTGAAAATGACACTTATACATCCTCTAGGCCACTAAGACACCTTGTAACTTTGACGTGCTAGAAGGCAAGGTTATGTGCTTTAAATGCTACTTAGGTATTTTCTAGGTGGTTTTTAGAATGAAAATGGCACTCATATGCCTTTTAGACCACAAAGACATATTTTGGCTACTTTGGCAAAGTAAAGGCGGGGGTTATTTGCTTTAAATATACTTTCTAGGCCGTGTTCAGAGTGAATATGCAATTTAGGTACCTTTTAGAACACTATAGAACCTTTTGGTTGCTTTGACTTGCTAGCGAGTAGGTCATGCGCTTTAAATATTACTTAGATTCTCTTTGAAGAAGTCTTCAAAGCATCCTCAAATTGTCGTGTTGGTTTGACAAGCTCATTTTCATCCTCAAGAGAGAGATGTCTAATATAATTACTACCAAAAAATCATTACATATTGCCTAACAACATATAAATTAGCCATAACGATGGAAGTTGCAAAACAGTCCAATATCTTCAAAAAAGAAATGGGAACCGTGTAAAGAAATAAAAGAACATGGAGTGCAGGAAAAGGAATGCTATACACCTCAATTTGGCAATTCCAATGCAAAGGTAAAGAAGTTGAGAAGTTAAGAAACTTGACTGGAAAAGTAAGCTAGAATAGGGCAACAAAAATCTATAATGAGAGACTAAAGAAGATTATGAAAAGAACTGGGTAAAACTAAACAGTCCAAGTGTGTGAATAACTTTGCAAAAGTGCATGTAAATTTGAACAAATCCCCTTAGAATAACTGCGGCCCCAAATTTCCATTTGTGTTTGACAAACGCATTTTCACTTTTAAGAGAGAGATGTCTAATATAATCACCTGATAGGCGAGTTATGTGCTTTAAAGATTACTTAGTCACTTTTTAGGTTGTTTTTGTGACTGAAAATGACAATTAGAAATCTTTTAGTTCCTTTGACATGTTTGAGGGGTCCTTTTATGTGCTTTAAATGTTACTTCGGCACTTCTTAGGTATTTTAGAGAGTAAAATTGGAACTTAGACAACTTTTAGGCCACGGAGGCACTTTTTAGTTACTTTGACTTGCTAAAGGACAAAGTTATGCACTTTAAATGCTACTTAGGTACTTTCTAGATTATTTTGAGAGTGAAAATGACATTAGGATACCTTTTAGGCCACAAGAAACCCTTTTAGTTACTTTGACATATCACGAATTGTATTATGTGCTTGAAATTTTACTTGGACACTTTCTAGGTTGTTTTGAGAGCGAATGACACTTAGGTGCCTAGCCATAAGGTACCTTGTGATTACATGCCAGGGGTGGGTTACATGTTCTCAATATTATTTAGCACTTTTTAGGTCTTTTTGAGAGTGAAAATGGGAGTTAAGGGGCTTTTAGATCACTAAGGGCTCTTTTAGTTCCTTTGGCATGCAAGCAAGGTAGATTATGTACTTTAAAAATTACATAACCACTTTTTACGTTGTTCTGAGATAGAAAATGATACTTGGACAACTTTTAGGCCGCTAAGGCACATTTCAGATACTTTGATGTGATTGGGGGAAAGTTATGTGCTTTAAATACTACTTAGACATTTTCTAAGTTGTTTTGAAAATTAAATTGACATTTAGACACCTTCTAGGCCACAATGGCTTCTTTTCATTACTTTGACGTTCTAAGGGAAGAGTTATGTGCTTTAAATGTGACTTAGGAACTTTATAAGTTCTTTTGAAAATGAAATTGGCACTTAAGAATCTTTTAAACTACTAAGGAACGTTTTGGTTACTTTGACGTGTAGGGGGAGGTTATAAAATTTAATGTTACTTAGCCACCTTTTAGGTTGTTTTGAAATTGAAAATGACACCTAGGCACCTTTTAGGCCATTAAAGCACATTTTGGTTACTTTGACCTGCTATGCGGTGAGTTATGAGCTTTAAATGTTACTTAGGCCCTTTCTAGGTTGTTTGAAATTGGAATGACAATTAGAAATATTTTAAGAGACTAAGACATCTTTTGGTTACTTTGCCATGCAAGAAGGTAGATTATATACTTTTAATGTTACTTGGTCACTTTTTAGCTTGTCTTGAGAATGAAAATGACACTTTGGCTTGTTTAAGGTCACCAACCAGCCTTTTCGCTACTTCAACATACTAAAAGAAAATGTTATGTGCTTTTAATGGCACTTAGACACTTTTTAGGTCTTTTGCAAAGTGAAAATAGCATTTGGGAACCTTTGGCACTAAGGATCCTTTCGTTACATTGACATGGAAGAAAGGCAAATTATGTGCTCAAAATGTTACTTATCCACTTTTACGTTGTTTTGAGTGTGAAAATGGATATGAGATAACTTTTAGACCACTAACGCACATTTTATTTACTTTGACGTGCTTAGGGGGTAGGTTATGTGCGTTAAACTTTGGAACTTTCTAGGTTGTTTTGAGAGTTAAAATGGTACATTGGCACATTAAGGTCACCAAGGCACATTTTCATTATTTCAATGTACGAAGGGAAATGATTATGTGTTTTAAATGACATTTATACCCTTTCTAGGTTGTTTCGAGAGTAAAAATGATACATATACCCCTTTCAGTTACTTCGACATGCTAAGAGGCAGATTATGTGCTTTAAATATTCCTTAGAAACTTCCAGGGTTGTATTGAGAGAGAAAATGACACCTAGGTATGTTTTAGGCCACTAAAGTACCTTTTGGGTACTTTGTTGGGCTAGAGGGCACGTTATATGCTTTAAATGTTACTTAGATAACTCTTTGTTACTTTTACGTGCCAGGGAGGCAAGTTATGTGAAGTTACTTGAAAAGTTTTTTTGGTTGTTTTGGGAGTAAAAATGGCACGTATATACGTTCTAAGCTACTAAGGTATCTTTTGGTTACTTTGTCGTGCTGGAAGAGCGGGTTATGTTCTTTAAACAAATAGGCACTTTTGAAGTTGTTTTTAAAGTGTAAATGGAACTTAGACATCTTTTAGGTCACTAAAGTACTTTTAGTTACTTTGATATTCTAGGGGCGGGTAATGTGGTTTAAATGTTACTTAGGCACTTTCTAGGTTGTTTTGAGAGCTTAAAATGGAACTTTAAAACCTTTACAGCCACCAAGCCATCTTTTCGTTATTTCAACGTAGAAGGAAGGATCATATGCTTTAAATGGCACTCTGACACTTTCTAGGTTGTTTTGAGAGTGAAAATAGCGATTGTACACTTTATAGGCCACTAAGGAGCCTTTTATTTACTTTGACCTTCTAGTACCCAAGGTTTTGTGTTTTAACTGTTACTTAGGAACTTTTTAGGCTTTTTTAGGGTGAAAATGATACTTAGGAACCTTTTGAGTATTATTTTGTGCTAAGGTGGCTACTTATGTGTTTTAGATGATACTTGGGAATCGTTTTGTTACTTTGACATGCTAGAAAGACAGCTTATGTGTTTAAATGTCACTTGGGCCCTTTTTAGGTAGTTTTGAGAGTAACAATATCACCTTTCAGGCCGCCAAGGCACCTTATGGTTACTTTTCGATGCTAGAAGGGTGTGTTGTGCAATTTAAATGGCACTTAGACACTTTCAAGCTTGTTTGAGAGTAAAAATGAAATTTCAACATCTTTTCGGCCACTAAGGCACCATTTAATCACTTTAGTGTGCTTTAAAAGTGTCCAAGGCAAGTTTTGTGCTTTAAAAGTTACACACTTTTTAGATTTTTTAAGGGTGAAGATGACACCACTTAGACACCTCGTAGGCCACTAAGGCACCTTGTTATTTTGACGTGGTAGGAGGCGAGGTTATGTGCTTTAAACACTACTTAGGCACTTCCTAAATGTCTTTTAGTGTGAAGACTGCACTCAGATAGCTATAGGCTATAAAGACACATTTTTGTTAGTTTGGTGAGGTAGGAGTGGGTTATTTGCAATAAATGTTATTTAGACACTTTCTAGGTTGTTTTGAGAGTTAAAATGGCACCTAGACACCTTGTAAGCCACTAAAGCACCTTTCATTTCCTTGGACTTTTTAGGGTGCTTTGAACATTACTTAGGTCCTCCTAGAAGATCTCTTCAAAGCAGCCTCATATTATTGTAGTCGTTTGACAAGCGCATTTTTATCATTATGAAAAAGGGATGTCTAATATAATCAATAGACAAAAAGTCATTATATACTACCTAACAACATATAAAAATAGTCAGCCATAATGACTGAACTTGCAAAATAATCTCATAATTTTAAAAACGAAATGGGCACCGTGTAAGGAAATAAAGAAAATGGACAACAAAAAATGGAATAGAACTACGTACCTCAATATGAAGATTCTAATGCTATTGTAAAGGAGTTGAGAAGTTAAGAGACTCGATTGCAAAAGTAAACTAGAATAAAACAACAAGCACTCATAATGAGAGACTAAAGAAGAATATTAGGAGAAAATGATAAAACTAACTAGTTGAAGTGCATAAGAATTTGCACAATTTCAGGTACAGATAGATAGATCCTCTTAGAAGATGTCTTCGCTGTAGCCCTAAATTGTTGTGTGAGAGAAAATGACACTTCAAACCCTACCAAAGAACCTTTTCAATACTTCAACGTATGTGCTTTAAATGACACTTGAGCACTTTTTAGGTTGTTTTGGGAGTGAAAATGAAACTTAGAATCCTTTTAGGAACTACCCAACTTTTAGTTACTTAGAAGTATTAGCATGCGATTTATGTGCTCCAAAGTTAAATAGTTTGTAGGTTGTTTTGAAATTGAAAATGACAATTGGGCACCTACAAGGCCAATAAGGCATCTTTTGGTTACTTTTCGTATTAGGGGACGAGTTATGTCCCTTCAATGATACTTAGGCACCTTCTTGGTTGTTTGGCGAACGAAAATGGAACTTAGTTACTTTTTTGGCCACTAGGCACCTTTACTTAGTGGTCAAAAAAAGTAAATAAGTTACATTTTCACTCTCAAAACAACTAAGAAAGTGCCTAAGTGTCATTGAAGGCATGAGTTAGTTTCTTTTTTTTTTCTTTTGGCCACTAAGGCACCTTTACTTAGCTTCTATCTCTATTTTAATTTCTCTCCTTGATAATAAAAAGGCATGGGTTACCAATGTCTATGGTCCTTCCAAATAGTATGAGAAGAAATCCTTTTGGAATGAAATTAAATCAATTGTTGCGTATGGTGATCATCTTTGGTGCATTGGTGGTGATTTTAATACTATTCGTTAGGAATCCGAGCGATCTACTCAGGGTAAGTCTACTAAATCTATGAAGAAGTTTAATAAGCTGATTAATGAGCTCTCTTTATTGGAAATTCCTTTATCCAATGGATTTTTACTTGGTCAAGAGGAAGTCCAAAGCCAGTTTACTCTTTGCTTGACAAGTTTTTCATATACAATTCGTGGGATAGTTTGTTTAGCAATTCAAGGGCATTAAGATCAGCTAGACCTACATCTAATCATTTCCAAATTATTTTAGAATCCGGAAATTTTACGTGGAGACCATCTCCTTTTCGATTTTATAACTCGTGGCTAAAGGAAAAGGATTGCGTTTCTTTAATAGGAAGAACTTTACAAGATGATCACTCTTACGGATGGGCTGATTTTGCCCTCAATTCCAAGCTTCGTCACCTTAAAAAGGGCCTTTCTCAATGGAACATTTTGGTTGAAAAGAAGAAAAAGGAGGAAGTGGTGATCTTGTCGGTCATAGAAGTAGTTGATTCTAAAGAAGAACTTGATTTGTTATCCACCGAAGAAAGAAGTATTCGTAGTCTCCACCAATAGAAACTTCTTAACTTGTACATCAAGGAAGAGTGCAATTTGATTAAAGAAATCTAAATTGGTTTGGCAGAGATGAGAACTCTGGGTTTTTCCATAGGTTTCTCGCAGCAAAAGAGAGGAAGGCTATGATCTCAGACTTACTATCATTCCACAATGAAGTTCTAACTCCTTTTCGGCTATTGAAGCAGAGAGAGTTTCTTTTTCCAACATCCTTTATTGTAAAGAAGACAAACCGTGCTATATCCCCCTTGGTATTGATTGGAGACATATCTCTCTTACTGATAGATGCAATTTGAAAAGGTCTTTTGAAGAGTCAGAAATTTTAAATGCTTTGAGAGGGCTTGGCAAGAATAAAGCACCAGGGCCTAATGGATTTACCATTGAATTTCTCTTAGACTTTGGCAGTCTCTTCATAAAGACTTCATTCAGCTTTTCAATAAATTCTTCAGAAATGGGCATTTGAATTTTCATTTGAAAGAGAACTTTATTTGTTTAATTCCAAACAACGAAAAGGTTTACAGTGTCAAAGACTTCAGACCTATTAGTTTAACCACTTCAATATACAAAGTGGTGGCAAAAGTCCTTGCGGACTGCATGAAATCAGTTATAGTATCTTGGATTTTTGCAAATTAGTTTGCATACATTGCTTGTCGACAGATTCTGGATTCTATTCTCGTTGCAAATGAGGTTGTGAAGGATTATAAACTAAGGAAAAAGAAGGGATGGATTCTGAAACTTGATTTCAAAAAAGCTTTTGATTGAATTGATTGGGATTTCTTAGTCATTGCCCTTCGTTAGAAAGGTTTTGGCCATAAATGGATTAGCTAGATTAGTGGTTGTGTTTGAAACCCTAAATATTCCATCTTTGTTAATGGAAGACAAGAGGAAGAATACTTGCTTCAAGAGGTTTAAGGCAAAGGAATCCTTTGTCCCCTTCCATTTTTATTTTGGTGGCTGATGTGCTGAGTTGTTTGTTGGATAAGTTGTACTCTAATCATCTTTTCGAAGGGTTTGTAGTGGGTAAGGATGTTGTCCATGTATCTCACTTACAATTTGCAAATGATATCCTTGTCTTTTGCAATGACAATGATGAAATGATCCTTTCTCTTGTGGATTCTATTGAAACTTTTGAATGGCTCTTTGATCTTAAGGTTAATTGGGAAAAATCCTCTTTATGTGGTATTAATATTTCATCTCATCGTTCGGCTTAGATGGCTCTAAAATTGAATAGTAAATTGGAGGAGTTGCCATGCCAATATCTTATCTTGGAATGCGTAAGGAAAACCTAGATCCCTTGCATTTTGGCAACCTATTTTGGACAAAATGCAGAAAAAATTATCAAGATGGCGTCGTTTCACCCTTTTACGAGGGGAAAGATTAACCTTATGTTCATTCGTGCTTCTCAATTTGCCTAATTATTATTTATCTTTATTTGTATTGCCTTCACAGGTTTGTTCTCAAATGGAGAAACTCATTCAGAATTTTTTTGGGAAGGAAAATCTGATGGGAAATTAAATCACTTAGTTCATTGGTTTGCTGCTTCAATTTCTTTGGAATCAGGTGGTCTTGGTATTGGGGGGCTGAAGTGGCGAAATCAGGCTTTGCTTGCCAAATGGGGATAGAGATTTCAAAATGAGCCCAATGCTTTTTGGAGAATTGTGATAAAAAGTCTTTATGGGGCTGACTATTTCAATTGTAATTCAGAAAAGAAATCCTTAGTTAGTTCCAAGTGCCCATGGTTTGGCATCTCCAAGTTTAGGAATTCTGCATGATCTCATTTACGACCTTCTTTGGGCAATCGCAAGCGTATTTTGTTCTGGGAGGACGTTTGGCTTTCTAATTCCAGCCTTGTTCTTAGTTTCCCTAAGCTTTTCAAAGTTGCACCTCATCCCCAGTGTTCTATTAATGACGTTTGGGATTCTACTACTGCTTTATGGAATATTGAGACCAAAAGAAGGCTTAAAGATGATGAATCCTCAGAGTTTTCTTCTCTTTTAGCCCTCTTAAACGATGTATCAATCCATAATAAGGATAATAGTATGCATTGGGTTCTTGAGCCATCTGGAATTTTTTCTATCAAATCGATATTTAAGATTCATTTTTTAGATTCTTTGATTTCTTAGCCTTTGTTGATCTGTAGAAATCAAAAAGCCCTAAGAAGGTTAATGGGCTTTCTAGGATTTTTCTGTTTGGGATCTGAGCATGGCTGAAATGCTTCAAAAGAAGCTCTAGAATATAGCCCTGCATCCATCCATGTGTGTTCTCTGTTTTGAAGCTTCTGAAGACCAATCACATATGCTGTTTCATTGTATGTTTGCTAGAGTTTCATGATTTTCTTTTCTTCAAGCTTTCAATATGTGTTGGTATTCTCAGAATTTGCTAAGGACAATATGCTTAAGCTTATTTGTAGTCCTTCCCTTCTCTGTAAGGGAAACTCTCTTTGGGCTAATGCTGTCAAATCCATTTGCTATGAATTATGGATGGAAAGAAATCCTAGAATCTTCGAAGGAAAATTTAAGACTCATGAGGAATGCTTTACCATCACCCGCCAAGTTCAAAGCATCTTCATGGTGTTCTCTTTCGAATTCTTTTAAAAATTCTATCCTTTTGATATTTCGTGTAATTGGAATGCGTTTATGTTTCCTCCTTAATGTCTTTATTTTGCTTTTCTTTTTTCTTTATGTTTTTCACTCCTTTTGGAGTTGTTTCACTTTAAACATGGTATCTTTTCATCTATTCAATGAACAGTTATTTCTTGTTAAAAACAAAATGCACCTTTACCATCGCCAAGTTAAAGCATCTTCATGGTGTTCTCTTTCTAATTCTTTTAAAGATTTTTCTCTTTTTGATATTTCATGTAATTGGAATGCATTTATTTTTCCTCCTTAACGTCTTTATTTTGCTTTTCTTTTTTCTCTATCTTTTTCACTCCTTTTGGAGTTTGTTTCACTTTGAACATTGTATATTTTTACCTATTCAATGAACATTTATTTCTTGTTAAAAAAAATGCACCTTTACTTAGTTTGACGTGTTAGGGGTGAGTTATGTGCTTTAAAAGTTACTTAAGCACTTTCTAGTTTTTTGAGTTAAAATGACACTTTTGTATGTTTAAGGCCACCAAGATACATTTTCGTGACTTCAACATAGTAAGAGGAAGGGATATGTGCTTCAAATGGTACTTAGACACTTTCTATGTTTTTTAAGAATAAAAATGGCATGTAGACACCTTTTAGATGCTTCAATGTACTAAGAGTTGGGTTATGTGCTTTAAATTTTACTTGGAAACTTTAAAGGTGATTTTGAGAGTGAAAATGACACATGGCAACCTTTTAGGCCACTAAGCTTTTGGGTACTTTGTCGTGCTAGAGGGCGAGTTATGTTCTTTAAATGTTACCTAGGTAGCCTTTTATTACTTTAGCATGCTAGAGAAGCAAGTTTTGTGCTTAAGAGTTATTTAGATTCCTTTAGGTAGTTTTGAGAGTAAAAATTACATTTAGACACTTTGTAGCCACTAAAGCACTTTATGGTTACTTTGAATTGTTAAGGGCATGTGATGAGGTTTAAATGTTACTTAGGCACTTTCTACGTTGTTTTGAGATTGAAAATGACACTTTAGCACCTTTATGGCTACCAAGCCAACTTTTTGTCACTTCAACATACGAAGGGAAGGATTATGTGCTTTAAGAGTAAAATGACGACTATACAGCTTACAGGGAGCATAGACATCTTTATTTAGTTTTCCGTTCTAGGGTGGTGGGTCATTGGCTTTAAATTTTACTTAGAACGTTTAGGTTGTTTTGAAAGTGAAAATGATACGTTGGCAACTTTTGGTTATTACATTGTGCTTGAGAGTGTGTTATGTGCTTTCAATGCCACCTAGGCACCTTATGGTTACCTTCCCATGCCAAAAGGGTAGGTTATGCAATTTAAATGACATTCATACGTTTTCTAGGTTGTTTTGAATGCATAGATGACACCTTTTAGGCCACCAAAATACCTTTCAATTACTTTGACGTGCTAAGGAGCAGGTTATGAGTTTTTGTGGATTTTTTAGAATAACAATATTATGTTATTTTAATATGTACGACCTAGACCTATTACAGAAAAGGAAAGAATACTAAAGACATTAATACCAAATATTGACAACTAATATTTACACACAAATATTCATCAATACTAGATAATCCAACACTCTCCCTCAAGATGGTTTAAAGATATCTTCCATAGCCAGCTTGTCAATTAGTTTATCAAACTACTTCTTTGGTAGCCCGTTAGTATATCAGCAATTTGCTCTGTTGTCGGGAGGTAAGGAATACATATTACACCTGCATCAATCTTCTCCTTTATAAAGTGCTTACCGATCTCAATATGTTTTGTTCTATCATGTAGAACAAGATTATGAGCTATAGAAATGGCAGCTTTATTGTCACAATAAATTGAAGTTTCAATTCTTCAAGTATTCTTTTGATCTATATACCCTCATAAATTTCATCGGCTAGGATCTAAATTCTGCTTCAGCACTACTCCCGGCCACCACATTTTGTTTTTTGCTTCGCCAAGTAACCAAGTTTCCTCCTACAAAAGAGCAGTAATCAGAAGTAAATCTTCTATTAGTAGCACTTCCTGCCCAATCTGCATCCGTGTATGCTTCTACTTGGAAGTAATTGTTCTTTTTGAATAATATGTCTTTTCCAAAAGTTCCTTTTAAATATCTCAGGATTTTGTAGACAGCTTCAAAATGAGTCGGTCCAGGTGCATGCATAAATTGACTTACCATGGTTACAATGAATGCAATACTAGGGCGCATATGAAATAGATGAATTAATCTTCCCATAAGTCTCTGGTATTGTCCCTTATCCTTTATTTCCTCTACTTTTGTCTCTTGCAATTTCAAATTGGGTTCGATAGGAATTTCTGCAATCCTGCAACTAAGTAATCCTATTTCTCCATGCAAGTCAACAATATACTTTCATTGATTTACAAAAATCCCTTTCTTCGATCGTGTGAATTCCATCCCTAAAAAATATTTCAATGTTGCTAGGTCCTTGATTTGAAACTCACATGCAAGATTTTTCTTGAGATTAGCTAGGCCTGCTTCAACATCACCGATAAGAATAATATCATCTACATAGAAATCAAAATTGAGATTTTATTATTCTCAGAAATATAGTTTGATCTGCTTGGCTCTGAAGAAATCTATAACTAGTCACCACTTTCCCAAAACGCTCAAACCAGGCTCTCGGAGACTGTTTGAGGCCGTAAAGTGATTTTTTCAATTTGCAGATTTTACTGTATCCAAGTTCTTTCTCAAAACCTGGTGGTAAGTGGTAGAACCTTGTCGTTCTTATTGATAATTCAGAGAGAGTTACAAGTCAAGGGAGGATTCGAGAGCTCGCGCCCTCTCCTAGCATGACTACTATTCAGACTAAGCAAAAAGATGATTCTCTACCTTCTAACAACAAGAATATATACAACGGTCACGTTCCCAAAACACCCCTACCCATTACTAACTAACTTCTAACAAAGATAACAACATTTCTATTTCTCACTCCTCACTCCTCGTTACGCCCTTTCTTTCTAGAATAAACCTTAGTGACCGGGGGCCTATCATTACCCTTCCCCCAAAGAAACACCTTGGCCTCACGGTGGAAATCAAGAAACTGGGCCATGATGGTTGAGGTGGGCTCCCAAGTTGCATCTTGTGGTGTGGCGTATTCCCGAAGGATGAGTACTTCCGTGGACTCATCAGCCTTTCTAGCCTTACGAACTCCCAAGACTTCCAGAGGTCGTACGCGTACAATGCCGTCATCAGTAAAGTGACGAGGAAAGGGCACAATTGGAAGGTTGTGACCACGAGCCTTGCGCAACTGAGACACATGGAAAACAGGGTGAATGAGAGCAGATGAGGGTAATGCCAACTTATAGGCAACAACACCAATCTTCTCTAAAATGTGGTAAGGACATGCAAAACGAGGAGCAAGCTGAGCATTGGCACGGGGAAGTAATGTGTCTTGTCGATAAGGTCTCAACTTCAAGTACACCCAATCACCAATATGAAAAGTGAGGTCACGCCATTTAGCATTGGCCTGGGCGATCATACGTTGTAGGGCAATCTGAAGATGCTCCTTCAGTTCCTTAAGCTTCTGATCACGATCCAATAATTGTTGGTCAACCGCTGAAACAGAAGAAGAGTCTGCTACGTACGGTAAAACAAAGGGGGTTGGGCGACCATAAACAGCCTCAAATGGTGTAGTTTTTGTGGCTGAGTGGTAAGAGGTGTTGTAACCAAATTCGGCCCATGAGAGATATTTTATCCATTTGGTGGGTGTAGTCATTGCAAAGAATGCAAGTAGGCTTCCAATCCCTTGTTCACTACTTCGGATTACCCATCAATCTGCGGGTAGTATGCCGAGCTGCGATGAAGAGCTGTGCCAGATTGACGGAATAGTTCCTCCCAAAATAAACTAGTGAAGATCTTATCCCTGTCTGAAACAATGCTACGAGGCATGCCATGCAGACGCACCACCTCTTTGATGAAAACTTGAGCTACGGACATGGCGGAGAACGGATGCTTGAGGGGGGTGAAATGGTTGTACTTAGTTAAACGATCAACCACTACTAAGATAAAGTCAAATCCTTCAGATTTCGACAGCCCCTTAATGAAATCCATGGACATCTTCCCATACTCTCTGAAGAATTGGTAAGGGCTGCAACAACCCAGCAGGGGCCAAAGAAAGATATTTCGCTGGCTGGCACACAGTACATTCCGCAACACCGACAGTGAACGACATTCCACAGTTCTGGTCGTCGGGAGAGTGCATCTGCAGCTTTGTTCTCAAGGCCCGATTTGTATTCAATTACAAAATCATACCCAGTAGCTTAGAAATCCAACGTTGGTATTCTCCAAGGATAATGTGTTGGTCAAGAAAGAACTTTAAAGCTTTCTGATTTGTGTGCACCACAAAACGCCTCCCTAACAAATAAGGTCACCACTTTTGCACTGCCATGACCACAGCCATCAGTTCACGCTCATACACCGCCTTATGTTGGTGGATTGCAGGTAAGGCATAACTGAAATAGGCGATAAGGCGGAGATCTTGCATTAATACGACCCCTAATTTGGCACCAAATGCATCCGTTTCCACAATGAATTCCTTAGAAAAATTAGGTAGCCAAAGTACCGGAACAGAGACCATTGCCTTCTTGAGCTTGTGGAAAGCCTCTGCCGCTTCTGAGGACCATACAAACTTGTCCTTCTTAAGCAATTGAGTCAAAGGGAAAGCAATAGCACTGTAATGAACGAAGAACTTACGGTAGTATCCTGTTAATCCCAAGAACCCAACAGCTCTTTCACATTGGTTGGCTCAGGTCACTCAGTCATGGCCGAAATTTTTGAAGGGTCAGCAGCTACAACTTGGTCGGATATAATGTGCCTCAAATATTCGATCTCAGACAGCCCAAACTGACATTTCTTCTCGTTAGCAACAAGATCGTTGTCCGTCAGGACTTCCAAGGCAGCCGAGAGATGATATTGATGTTCCTCCACGGAAGTACTGTACACTAGAATATCATCAAAAAACACTAAGGCAAATTTCCGTAAATGAGGGCAAAGTACCTCATTCATGATCGATTGGAAGGTCGACGATGCGTTGCAAAGGCCGAAGGGCATAACCAATAACTCATAATGTCCTTCATGAGTTCGGAAACCTGTCTTATGTACATCCTGAGGATGCACTTTGATCTGGTGATACCCCGACTTAAGATCAATCTTGGAGAAAATTGTTGCACCATGAAGCTCATCTAATAGCTCCTCGACCACTGGAATAGGAAACTGATAGGGTACTGTGACACGATCAGGGCTCTATAATCAACTCAAAATTGTCAAATCCCATCTTTCATACGGACTAACAGCACTGGACTGGAAAAAGAGCTCGAGCTTGGTTGGATAATTTCGGCCATTAACATCTCTTGCACGAGGCGTTCGATTTCGTCTTTTTAGTACTGAGGGTAGCAATACGACCTTACACTTACAAATGTAGTTGCAGGCAACAACTCAATTCGATGGTGTTTGTTACATACCGGTGGAAGGCTCTCACGCCACTGAAAAATAGATACATAGGCTTTAAGTACAACCTTAAATTCATCCGGCACAGGCATCGTTGGTTGTATCACCGATTGTGCGAAGGTGATGGTATTCAGCTCAATAAGGATCCCCTGTCGTTCTTTTGTGATGGCCTCCATCATTGCCTTCAAGGACACTCGGGTCTTTTGCAATGTGGGCCCCCTCGTAAAACAATTTTAGACTCTTTCAGCTGAATCTCTATCGTTAATAAATTCTAGTCAAAAGTTATAGCTCTCATTGTCGATAGCCATTGTACTCCCAAAATTACATCTGTGCTGCCCAAAGGAATAAATTCCTGGATCGCCGTCAGCTCGCTCAAAATGAGAGCCACGTCTTTGCAAATTCTTGCTGTAGTTACCTCATCCCCTGTGCCCAGAACGACACCATACCCCGCTGTTGCGCTCAAATCCTTTACCAAGGCGTCCGAAATGAAATTGTGCGTTGCTCCGCTGTCTATGAGCACAATCACCTCCCTCCCTTCTATCGTTCCGTGGACTCAGTGTCTTCCTCTTTGGAGATGCGAGATCCAACATAGAATAAAGGGACAGTTCAGGCATACCGGCGTCCTGTGTAGTATGCATCCTCGAAGTTTCGGCTTCATTGTCATTTTCCACTTGCTACTCAGTACTCCCCTCGTTTGTTTCACCTTCTTGGATTACGAGGACTTGCAGCTCCTTGCGTTTGCACCGATGGCCTGGAGCAAACTTTTCATCACAACAGAAGCACAATCCCTTTTCTCGTTTTATTTTGAGCTCACCATCAGAAAGGCGTCGAAACAACGGCGGTGGACTGGAGTTGCTGCTCTCATTATTCTTGCCAGCTAATTCTATGCCCTTCGAGGCCGTCGAAGAGTGGACAGGTGTAACATTTAGCATTCGCATGGATCCACCTGCAGTCGAATAAGATTTGGCATTTGGATTCAAGGCAGCTCCCTTTTGAACTTGGCCCAACTCGTTTTGGCCCACCGTTAACTTGTCTTCAACACTTTAGGTCGTTTCCATCATCTGAGTTAACCCAACCGGGTTTAATACCCTCACTTCAGCCCTTATGTTCTCTTTAAGCCCATCAACGAACAAACTCTCCATCACGAATTCGGGTACTCCGTCTACCGGAGCTCCACATTCCTCAAATCGCCAGCGAAAATCCTTCACCATGGTTTCTTGCTTAACGGCGTAGAAGCGATCGCAGAGCGTACCATCTTGAGCCGATCGAAAACGTCGTAATAATAATAGGCGAAATTCATCCTAAGTTTGGATTGGACGACGCTTATCTTTCCATTGATGCCCGGAGAGAGCCTCCTCATCCAGGCAAAGGACCGCCGCTTCTAACTTCTCCTTATCGGTCAGCCGGTTGATGACAAAATATCTGGCTACCCGATGAAGCCATCCGTCTGGGTTTTCCCCATCGAAAATTGGAACCTCCAATTTTCTTAACGGCAAATCAAAGACGGGAGCCAGGGCATTGTTCAGCTTGGTCTGCCCTTCATTTGAAGCTTCAGCAGAGGCAGCTCCCGACATTTCCGATACTTTGTCGTCACTCCCCACAGATGCCTTCCATCTTTTGAATCACAGTCGCCAATATGAGGCAAATCTCCTCTTTAAAAATTGTCATATCCTTTCTCAATTCATTCCGACCATCCTGGATAGCGGTGGCGATGCCCACAACTTTCTGTTCTAACACTTCAACTCTTCCTTCCATTTGTTTTACTGATACAATTCCTTAGATCTTGTGCTCTGATACCAATTTGGTAGAAACTTGTCGTTCTTATTGATAATTCAGAGAAAGAGTTACAAGTCAAGAGAGGATTCGAGAGCTCTCATCCTCTCCTAGCACGACTACTATTCAGACTAAGCAAAAAGATGATTCTCTTCCTTTTAACAGCAAACATATATATAGCGGTCACGTTCCTAAAACATCCCTACCCATTACTAACTAACTTCTAACAAAGATAACAACATTTCTATTTCTCACTCCTCACTCCTCGTTGCGCCCTCTCTTTCTAGAATAAACCTTAGTGACTGGGGGCCTATCATTAAGTTCATAAAAACCTCTTCCTCAAGATCGCCATTGAGAAAGACACTTTTCACATCAAGTTGGTGTAAAGACCGATCTAAATTAACGACATGAGATAAAAGAACTTGAATAATTTTTGCCACAGGAGCAAATGTTTTCTAATAATCAATTCCATATGTCCTAGTGAAACCTTTAGTGACTAATCCGGCCTTGTATCTCTCAATACTACAATCTGCATTACATGTTATAGTAAACACACATTTGCAATCCACTGGTTTCTTATCTTTTGGTAACTCTACTATTTTCCAAGTGTCATTTTACTTTAGGGCATTAATTTCCTCCATAATTGCTACTTTCCAATTTGGAGCTTCTAATGCTTCATGTATATTCCTTGGAACAAGCAAATCAGTTATCCTAGAGGTGAAGGCTGTATGACTATCCGACAAATTATGATATGAAACATAATTTGCAAAGGGATATTTGGTACAACTCCGAATACCTTTCTAATAGCTATGAGAATGTTAAGATCAGATACTTGCGATAAAGTATTTTGAATATTTGAAGAGGTAGGAATAAAAGAAATGTTACCAGGTTCTTCTTCAATTTCATTTCCCGGAGTATCAGATTGGCTCTGTGGAGGATTAATTATGTCCTGGTTCCTCTGATTAAATTTTCTTCTAGTATAAAACTTAAACTCAGGAATTTGATTAGTATAATCATTTTGTAGTCTTTCTCCCCCTGATTGAGAAATTTCTAGACTAGGCACAAAATTAGGATAGATAGGATTAAGAAGAATAGTAGAAACATCCCAAAAATTATCTTCTAATTCCAAATATGGTTTCTTTCTCTGAAGAGAATTTTGGGTAAAATAAGGTTGATTTTCCAAAAAAGACACATCCATACTCACAAAAAAAGGATCAAAATATTTATAACTTTTTTGGTTTCATGAATAACCCAAAAAAATGCATTTAATAGCTTTATGATCAAACTTTGATTGAAACTGAGTAGGTATGTGAACATAAACAATACACGCTTGGTAGGTCAGTCAAAATAAATGTAGGAAGTTGGAAACAAAATTTTAAAACAATCAACAAGAATTTTGAAATTCAAGATTTTACTAGGCATCCTATTTATCTAAGTTCTAATTGAGTTCTTTTATTTCTTGCAGTTAATTTAGATTGGCCTTTACACCCACTTGATGTGAAAAATGCATTTCTCAATGGTGATCTTGAAGAAGAGGTTATGAACTTACCACCAGGCTTTGAAAAAGAACTTGGATACAGTAAAATCTGCAAAATTGAAAAAATCACTTTACGGCCTCAAACAGTGTTTGAGGCCTGGTTTGAGTGTTTTGGAAAAGTGGTGAGTAGTTATGGATTTCTTTGGGGCCAAGCAGATCATACTATATTTTACAAACACTTTAAGAATAATAAAATCTCAATTTTGATTGTCTATGTAGATTATATTATTCTCATCGGTGATGATGAAACAAGTCTAGCTAATCTTAAGAAAAATATTGCAAGTGAGTTTCAAATCAAGGACCTGGGAACATTCAAATACTTTCTAAAGATGGAATTCTCAAGATCGAAGAAAGGGATCTTTGAAAATCAACGAAAGTATATTCTTGACGTGCTTGGAGAAACATGATTACTTGGTTGCAGGATTGCATAAACTCCTATCGAATCCAATTTGAAATTGCAAGAGGCAAAAGCAGAGGAAATAAAGGACAAGGGACAATACCAGAGACTCGTGGGAAGATTAATTTATCTATCTCATACGCGCCCTGATATCACATTTATTGTAAGCATGGTAAGTCAATTTATGCATGCACCTAGACCGACTCATTTTGAAGCTGTCTACAGAATCTTGAGATATTTAAAAGGAACTTCTAGAAAAAACATATTATTTAAAAAGCACAACCACTTCCAAGTAAAAGTGTACACGGATCTGATTGGGCAGGAAGTGCTACTGATAGAAGATCTACTTCTGGTTAGTGTTCTTTTGTAGGAGGAAACTTGATTATATGGTGAAGCAAAAAACAAAATGTGGTGGCCAAGAGTAGTGTTTGAGCAAAATTTAGATCCTTAGCCCATGAAATTTGTGAGGGTATATGGATCAAAAGAATACATGAAAAATTGAAGCTTTTGCAAAAGACACCTTTATGAATTTATTGTGACAATAAAGCTACCATCTCTATAGCTCATAATCCTGTTCTACATGATAGAACAAAACATATTGAGATCGGTAAGCACTTATAAAGGAGAAGATTGATGCAGGTGTAATATGTATTCCCTATCTCCCGACAACAGAGCAAATTGCTGATATACTATCTAAGGGGCTACCAAGAAGCAGTTTGATAAACTATTTGACAAGGTGACTATGGAAGATATCTTTAAACCATCTTGAGGGAGAGTGTTGGAATATCTAGTATTTATGAATATTAGTGTGTAAATATTAGTTGTCAATATTTGGTATTAATGTCTTTATTATTCTTTCCTTTTCTGTAATCGGTCTCTCTTCGATATAAAAAGACCTAAGTTGCACATATTAACACATAACATAATATTATTATTCTAAAAAATAACACTAATCATCTTTTTGAAGGGTTTGTAGTGGGCAAGGATGTTGTCCATGTATCCACTTACAATTTGTAGATGATACTTTTATCTTTTGTAACGACAATGATGAAATGATCCTCTCTCTTTGTGGATTCAATCGAAGCATTTGAATGGCTCTCTAATCTTAAGGTCAATTGGAAAAAATCTTCTTTATGTGTATTAATATCCCATCCCATCGTTCGGCACAGATGGCTCAAAAGTTGAATTGCAATTGGAGGAATTGCCAATATCTTATCTAGGCATGCCTTTTGGGGGAAAGCCTAGATCACTTGGTTTTTTGCAACCAATTTTGGACAAAATGCAGAAAAAATTATCAAGATGGAGACATTTCAACCTTTCACGTGGGGAAGATTAACCCGGTACTCCTTCGTGCTTCTCAATTTGCCTACTTATTATTTGTCTTTATCTGTATTTCCTTCACAAGTTTGTTCTCTTATGGAGAAGCTCATTCAAAAAAAATTTTGGGAAGGAAAATTGGATGGGCAATTAAATCACTTAGTTAGTTGGTTTGCTACCTCACTTCCTTTGGAATCAGATGGTCTTAGTATTGGGGCGCTTAAGTTGAGAAATCAGGCTTTGCTAGCCAAATGGGGGCTTAGTTAGTTAGTCTGCTACCTCACTTCCTTTGGAATCAGGTGGTCTTGGTATTGGGGCACTTAAGTTGAGAAATCAGGCTTTGTTAGCCAAATGGGGGTGGAGATTTCAAAATGTGAGCCCAATGCTTTTTGGAGAATTGTGATAAAGAGTCTTTATGGAGCTGATCAGTTCAATTGGAATTCAGATAAGAAATCTTCAGTTAGCTTTAAGTGCCCATGATTTGGCATCTCCAAT
This sequence comes from Telfairia occidentalis, assembly GCA_026257165.2. Classification (NCBI taxonomy): domain Eukaryota; kingdom Viridiplantae; phylum Streptophyta; class Magnoliopsida; order Cucurbitales; family Cucurbitaceae; genus Telfairia; species Telfairia occidentalis. The sequence continues at coordinate 23,356 of JAOANK020010193.1, read as the reverse complement.
GTTTGAAATTTTGCAAGATCTCATTTACGACCTTCTTTGGGTAATGGCAAGCGTATTTTATTTTGGGAGGATGTTTGGCTTTCTAATTCTAGCCTTGCTCTTGTTTTTCCTAAGATTTTGAGAGTTGCACTAAATCCACGGTGTTCAATTAATGATGCTTGGGATTCTTCTACTGCTTCATGGAATATTGAGAACCAAAGAAACCTTAAAGATGATGAATTCTCTGAGTTTGCTTCTCTTGTAGCTCTTTTGAAAGATGTATCAATCCAAAATAAGGATGATAGTATGTGTTGGATTCTTGAACCTTTTGGTATTTGTTTTCGTCGAATCAATGTTTAAACTCCAATTTTCAGATTCTTTGCTGTCTAAGCCTTTGTTTACCCCTTTATGGAAATCAAAAAGCCCTAAGAAGGTTAATGTGCTTTCTTGGATTTTACTTTTTGGGAATCTGAATACGGCTGAAATTCTTCAAAAGAAGCTCCAGAATTCAGCCTTGCAACCTTCCATGTGTGTTCTTTGTTTTAAAGCTTTTGAAGACCAATCACACCTACTGTTTTATTGCAATTTTGCAAGAGTTTTATGGATTTCTCTTCTTCAAGCTTTCAATATGTGTTGGGTTTTCTCAAAATTGGCCAAGGATAATATACTCCGGCTTATTTATGGTCCTATTCTTCTCACTATGGGCAATTTTCTTTAGGTTAATGCTGTCAAATCCATTTGCTATGAATTATGGATGGAAAGAAATCTCAGAATCTTTGAAGGCAAATATAAGTTTCACAAAGAATGCTTTGTCATCACCAAGTTCAAAGCACCTATATGGTGCTCTTTCTAATTCCTTTAAAGATTTTTCTCCTTTTGATATTTCCTGTAATTGGAATGCGTTTATTTTTTCCCTTTAATATTTTTACTTTGTTGTTTGTTTCCACTCCTTTTGGAGTTTGTTTCACTTTGAACATTGTATCTTTTCATCTATTCAATGAAAAGTTGTTTCTTGTTTAAAAAAAAACAACACTAGAGAAAAAATTATTACATATAACCTAACAACATATAAAAATAGTTAGTCATAATGACAGAACTTGCAAAGAAATAAAAAAAAAGGTGTGCAGAAAAAGAAATAGAACTACACACCTCAATTTGATGATTCCAGTGCTAATGTAATTGAGTTGAGAAGTTAAGAAACTTGATTGCAAAAGTAAGCTAGAATAGAGCAATACACATATGTAACGAGAGATTAAAGAAGAATATGAGACATGGGTAAAACTAACCAGTCGAAGTCTGCATAATAACTTTGCAAAATTGGAGGTAGAGTTGAATGGCTCCCCTTAGAAGATGTGTTCAATGTAGCCCAAATTTTCGTGTGTGTTTGACAAATGCAATTTCACCTTTAAAAGAGAGATATCTATCCACACTAGAGAAAAGTTCATTAGTTAATGCACACATCATATAAAAATAACTAGCATTGTTATGAGTTAGAACTTTGACAGCGGTCTTATTCATCTATAAAATACAATGGATAGCATGTAAAAAAAAAAAAAAAAAAAAAATCGAAAGTAAGTGACTAGGATTAGAGATTAGTAGAGAACCATGGAGGAAAATGGAGGACGTGAACAAATCGAAAGGCGTGAAAGAACCTTACAATATTGAATTCAATAGGTCCTTCCAAGAGATGTCCTCGATGCAACCTCAAACTTGGATGCTTGTTTGACAGTACGGTCAATTATAAGAAATAAAAGTCTAATATCCTCACTAGAGAAAAACTAATTATATACTACCCAACGGCATATAAAAATAATCAACATCTTTAAAGGTGAATTTGCATAAATGTCCAATACTTGCAAAAACGAAAATGGGTAACGTATTAAGAAATAAAAGGCAATGGAAGAAGAAAATGGAACAAAAGTACACCTTAATTTGATAACTCTGACTCTAACTTAAACATTTGACAAGTTAGAAAATGTGAATTGCAAAAGTAAGCTGGAAAATGCAATATGCATTTATAATGAATCCTTATGAGCTATCACTACATTTCAAATAGAGTGAAAAATGGCACTCACAACCCTTTTAGGCCACTACGGTACCAGTTTCAATGACATGCTAGACTACGGGCTATGTGTTTTATACGCCACTTAAGCACTTTCTTGGCTTTACTGAGAGTAAAAAGGCACTTTGTACCCTTTAAGACCATCGATGATCCATTTCAATACTTAAACATACTAGAGGATAAGGCTATGTGCTTAAAATGACCCTTATGCATTTTATAGATTGTTTTGAGAGTGAAAATAGCACTTAGATACGTTTTAGGTCACTAATTCATCTTATGGTTACTTTAACACGCTAGAGGTTTAAAAGTTACTTAGAAACTTTGTAGGTTATTTTGAGATTGAAAATGAAATTTCAACATCTCCTAGGCCATTAAGGCACCTTTTCATTACTTTTTCATTTTAAGAAGCAAACAAAGCATCCACAATGAATCCTACAGTGCTATCACTACAATTCAAAAGAAGAAAACAATTGAAGTAGGGATTGGAGAATGACATGGAGAAAATGGGGTACGAAGACAAACCAAAGTGTGGGGAAAAACAACCAGATAGGGTTGAATACATATCTTAAGAGATGTGCTCAATGCAACTCAAACTACTGTGTCTTTTTGACAAATACATCTTTATCTATAAGAAAGAGATATCTAATATACACATTAGAAGAAACCCATTAGTTAATGCATACATCATATAAAAATAGCTAGTATTATTTTGAGTTAGAACTTGTACAACAGTCGAATATTCGTAAAACACAAATGGATAGCATGTAAAGAAACAAGTGAAAATCGAAAGTAAGTGACTAGGATTAGAGATTAGTAGAGAACCATGGAGGAAGATAGTGGACGTGAACAAATTGAAGGGCGAGAAAGAACTTAGATAAAGTGCCCACAGAGTTGAGCACATCTTCTCAAGGAGATGCGTGTTTAATGCAACCCAAAACTAATATCTGTTTAACAAACACGTCTTTACATAACCAAAAACAAACTTCCTTTATCACAGTTTAGATACTACTACCTTTCACCTATATTAATCACACACTTTTATAACCTATCTAAAAAAATATAAGCAAAATTAATCTTTTGGTCTTGCTATATTTTTAGTTACTGAGGTTTAGAAAATACTCCTCTTAGTTCTTGACACTTTCCATTAGCCACCTAAAAAAATGACATATTTCTTAAACTAAATTTAGGCGAATTTTGTAGTTTATGTGGCAAATTTATTTAATTTTTTTTAAGAAAAACCCTCTCCCCCATCCCTCTTCCTCTTCCCCCACCTGCCCACCCTAACCCTCAACCTTGTTGGCCACCCATCATGGACCATCAACCACTGTCATTTGCCATTCCCATCACTTCTAGCATCACCAAAGTTGACCCACATTAATCTCTCCTTCTTTCCTCGACATTGATGCCTTACTTTTTTCATCTACCTCTTTCGTCGTAGATACCTCCATCTATCCCTTTCCCTTCGTTGTTCGTCTTGCCCACGCACCCCTTAGTCGCCCCTTCGTAGGAACCTTACTCCCATCACGCTCTCTCTAGTCATGTTTTGCCTTTCCCATCAGATCTGGTAAAATTTGATATTTGAAAAAAATCTTAAGATCATGGACGACAAATTAAGAAAGGCAGCACGGCGGAGGCTAGGAATGTCGGCAAGGTCAAGAGGGCGACAAGGTAGGAAAGAAGAAGAGAGAGAGAAATAGGAGATAATGGAAATGGGCTTCAGTGCTCGGAAGGACTGCGGGCAATGATGGTGGGATTGGGGGAAGAAGGGGAGATTTTCTTTATATATATTTTAAAACTTCGCCACATCACCTCCACATCAATATTAAATTCAATCTAAAATGACCATGTCATTGTTTTTTTTGCATGGCTAACAAATACTAACATTTTGGACTAAATGAAGTATTTTATTAAACCTTAGGAGTTTAAGTGTAAGATTTTTAAATCTAAGGGCCTAATAGAACTATTACTTAAACCCATGCACCGAAAGGGTAATTTCCTAAAAAATATAAAACGCTTAGAATTGAAAAAGAAAAGTTAGTTAAGGTGAATCTAGGGTTGTATTTCTAGCACCACGTTTCAGGTCTTTCTTAACTTTAGACCAAGGGGGAGGATAATTGATACAAGGGAATTAAGGCAGCCTCTTTATTTTTTCTTGTTGTTGGTGACGTCATAAGTAGATTGATTGAGAAAGGGGTCCAATGGTGACTTCGAAGGTTTTATGGTGAAGCTCATCTTGATTTTGGTGATAACACAATTGTTTTTTAACGAGGAGGATCATATGGTTAATTTTTTTAATCTCATTATTAATCTAGAGGGGGGCATGCTGACATTGTGGGAAGTGATTGTCAATAATATCCCTTCAGATTACATACATTTTTTCCTTTGCTTAGAACACCAAGGCAATTTCTAATTACTTCAACCTGGTAAGAAATAGGTTATGTGCTTTACATGTTACATAGAATCTTTCTAGGCTGTTTTATTGAGAGTGAAAATGACACTAGGGCAGCTTTTTGTTATTTTGTCGTGCTAGGAAGAAAGTTATGTGCTTTAAATATGATTTAGGTAACTTTTTGTTATTTTGACGTAGAAAGAAGGTAGGTTGAGAGCTTAAATGTTACTTAGACACTTTTAAGGTTGTTTTGAGAGTAAAAATGACACTTTGGTACCCTTAAATGTTACTTAGACACTTTTAACGTTACTTAGAATCTTTCCATGATTTGGATTTATCTTCAACACTTATTTGAAGATAAATCAAAATCATGGGAATAATGTTTCACTAAAACTAAGTTTAATGCTCCTGGGTGATTTGAAGGTTATTCCCTTAGTGACATTTGTTCTAATTGGGATGCTTTTATTCATCCTTTTTAGTTCTTTTGATTTTGATTTATTTGTTTTCACTCCCTTTTGATCTTTTGTATCTTTCCATTTATTCAATGAAAAGTTGTTTCTTGATTAAAAAAAAAGGTTGTTTTGAGAGTAAAAATGAAACTTTGGTACCTTTTAGACTACTAAGGTACCTTTTAGTTACTTTGTCATTTGTCATATTCGGAGGGCAGGTTATGTAATTCAAATGTTACTTAGGTACTTTCTAGGTTATTTTGAGATTGAAAATGGAACGTTAGGATCTTTACAGTCATCAAGCCACCTTTGCCTTACTTTTAACTCAACAGGGGAAGGATTATGTGCTTTAAGTGGAACTTAAGCACTTTCTAGGTTGTTTTGAGAATGAAAATGGTGATTATACACCTAATAGGCCACCAAGGCACCTTTTATTTACTTTGACATGCTAGGATTGTGGATTATGTGCTTTAAATGCTACTTAGGATATATTTAGGTTGTTTTGAGAGTGAAAATAACACTTAGTCACCTTCTAGGTATTAATGCACCTTTTAATTACTATGTTGTGCTAGCGTACTGAGTTTTGTGTTGTAGATGATACTAAGGCAACTTTTAGTTCATTTGACGTGCTAGAGAGGAAGGTTGTGTCCTTAAATGTCACTTAGGCACTTTTTAGGTTGTCTTTAGAGTGAAAATGGCACTTAGCATCTTTTAGGTGATTAAGACAACTTATAGTTACTTTTCATGCTAGAAAAATGATTATGTAGTTTAAAATGACACTTTAAGCATTTTCTAAGGTGTTTTGAGGGTGAAGAAACACCTTTTAGGCCACCAAGGTCAGTCAGTTTCACGTGCGAGAGACATGTTATGTTTTGTAAATGTTACTTGGGAACTTTCTAGGTCATTTTGAGAGTGAAAATGACACCAACCAAATCACCTTTTGGTTACTTTGATGTGCTAAGGGCTCGTCTCTGTGCTTCAAATCCTATGTATGAGCTTTCTTGGTTATTTTGAGAGTGCAAATGTCAATTAGGCACCTTTTAGACCACTAAGGCACCTTTTCAAAACTAGAATGTCCTTGGAGGCAAGTTATTTTTAAATGGCACTTAGACACTTTGGAGCATGGTTTGAGAGTGAAAATAGAACTTAGATACCTTTTGACCACTAAGGCACTTTTTTTTTTAATCAAAAAACAATTTCTCATTGAAGATATGAAAAGGAATACAAGTTCAAACAAACTCCCGAAGGAGTGAAAATAAAAGAAAACAACAAAACTAAATAACAAAATAGACTAATAAACACATCTCAATTATTACAAATATCAAAAGAAGAGTAAGAAGTGAAAATATTAGAAAGAGAACACCATTGAGAAGATTTAAGCTTAGCACGCTTGAAGCAATCAAGCCAATGCCAAGACTTATCTTCGAACACCCTTTGATTGTGTTAAAACTAAATTTCAAATAGCAGAGCCTTGATAGAATTAACCCACAACATATGACTTTTGGGATTCAAAGACGGCACATTTAAGTTACTTCAACATGCTAGATGGCATGTTATGTACTTTAAAAGTTATTAGTACCTTTTCTAGGTTTTTCTAAGATTGAAAATGACAATTAGACACTTTCGAGACCACTAAGGCACCTTGTTACTTTGACATGCTAGGAGTGGAGGTTATGTACTTTAAATTCTACTTAGGCACTTTCTAGGTGGCATTGAGAGTAAAAATGAAACTCGTATGCCTTTTAGGACACAAAAATACATTTTGGTTACCTTGGCGAGGTAGGGACAGATTACTTTCTTCAAATGTTGTATAGGAAATTTCTTGGTAGTTTTGAGAGTGAAAAATGACACTTAGGTATTTGTTAGGTCACTAAAGCACATTTTGGTAACTTTGATGTGTTAGAGGGCTGGTTATGTTCTTCAAACATTACTAAAGTTCTCTTAGAAGATGTCTATAAAGAAGCCCCAAATTTTCGTATTTGTTTGACCAAGGCATTTTTTAAACTTTAAGAGAGAGATGTATAATATAAACACTCAAGAAAAGGTCATTCATATTGCCTAAAAACATAAAAAATTAGGTAGCTATAATGGGGAACTTTAAAAATAGTCAAATAACTTCGAAAAAGATAGTGGCATGGTGTAAAGAAATACAAGAAAACTGAGAGCAGAACCAAGAATAAAATTACATACCTCAATTTGACGATTCCAATACTAATGTAAATAAGTTGAGAAGTTAAGAAACTTGATTGCAAGAGTAAGCTAGAATAGAGCAACAAGCATCCATAGTAAGACACTAAAGAAGAATATAAGGAGAAATTGGTAAAACTAACCCGTCGCATAAGAATTCTGCAAAAGTGAAGGTAGAGTTGAATAGGTCCACCTAGAAGATGTCTTTAATGTGGCTTCAAATTGTCGTTTGTGTTTGACGAACACATTTTTACCTTTAAAAGAGAAATGTCCAATATAATCACATGAGAAAAAGTCATTACTTACATGTTCACAACATACAAAATAGTTAGCAATCCATAATGGTTGAACTTAAAAAAGAAAAATCAGTTAACTGTAAAAAAGAAATGGGTAATGTGTAAAGAAGTAAAAGGAAATGAAACGGAGAAAAATAAATAGAATTACAGATCTTAATTTGACGATTGTAGTGATAATTCAAAAGAGTTGATAAGTTAAGAAACATGATTACAAAAGTAATCTAGGATAGACCAACAAGCATCCAAATGTTAGATTAAAGAAGAGTATCAAGAGAAATCAGTAAAACTAACCAGTCGAAGTATGTCAAGAACCTTGCAAAAGTCAGGTAGAGTTGAATAGGTCCCCGTGAAAAATGCCTTTCATGTAGTCTCAAATTGTCGTGCGTGTTTGACAAATAGATTTTCACCCTGAAGAGAGAGCTGTCTGATGTAATCATTAGAGAAAAAATTAGTACATATTTTCTAACATTATACAAAAAATAGTTTGCAATAATGATTGAACTTACAAAACAATCCAAAAACTGCAAAAAAATGAAACAAAAGAAAATGGAAAGCATAAATGAAATAGAATTACAAACCTTAATTTAATGATTCCAGGGCTAATGTAAAGGGGTTGAGAAGTTTAGAAACTTGATTGCAAAAGTAAGCTAGAATGGAGCAACAAGAACCTAAAATGAGAGACCAAAGAAGAATTTGAAGAGAAATGTAAAACTAACCAATCGAAATGTGCATAAGGACTTTGCAAAAGTGAAGGTAGAGCTTAATAGGTCCTGTTAAAAGATATCTTCGACGTGGGTCCAAATTGTCGTCACTAGATAAAAAGTCATTACATACTACCTAAAAACATACTAATATAGATAGCCATAATGATTGAACTTGTAAAACAGTCCTATAAGTGGAAAAAAGAAATGGAAACCATGTAAAAATATGGAAGAAAACGGAAAGTAGGAAATGAAATAGAATTAGACACCTCAATTTTCCAATTCTAGTGCTAATGTAAGTAAGTCGAGAAGTTAAGAAACTTGATTGCAAAATTAAGCTAGAATAGAGCAACAAGCATCTATTGTGAATCTTCTCATGCTATCACTTTAATTCAGAAAGATATAAGTATCTTGAAGTAACGATAAGAGAAAAACATGAGAATTAGAGAGTAAAACTAACTAGTCGAAGTGCATAAAAGAACCATAAAACATTGAGTTGAATACATCATTTTCAATAGATAGCTTCGATGCAACCTCAAACATAGGTGCTTGTTTAACAGGCGCACGATCACTTATAAGAAATAGAACTCTAATATACTCACCAAAGAAAAACCAATTACATATTGCCAAACCATGTATAAAAACAGTCAGCATCCTTATGGAAGAAACTGCAAAAATGTCCAATACTCACAAAAAAGATGGGTAAAATGTTAAAAAATAAAAGAAAATGGAAAGAAGAAAATAAAATACACACCTTAATTTGATGATTATAATGCTAATGTAAAACATTTGACGAGCTAGAAAACTTAAATTGCATAAGTAAGCTGGAAAAAGTAAAATGCATTCATAATGAATCATTTTGTGCTATCACTCTATTTTAGATTGAGTAAAAAATGGCACTTAGGCACCTCCCTTTTGGGCTACTAAAGTACCTTTAAGTTTCTATGAGATGCTAGAATGTGGGTCGTGCTTTAAAAATGTTTCTTAAGTACTTTCTAGGCTATATTGGGTGTAAAAATGGTATTTCGGCTATAAGACCATCAAGGATCTTTTTTAGTATTTCAACATACTTTCTAGGTTCTTAAGAGTAAAAATGAAACTTAGACACCTTTAGGCCACTAAGGTACCTTTTCATTACTTTGACATGTTAGAGGGCAATTTATGTGTTTAAAAGTTACTTAGAAACTTTGTAGGCTGTTTTAAGATTAAAATGACATTTTACACCTTCAAAGGCACGAAGGCACCTTTTGGTTTCTTTTTCGCACTAGGAGGCGAGTTTTGTGCTTTAAATGGTACTTATGCGCACTTTCTAAGTTGTTTTAAGATTGAAAATGGAACTTAGACACATTTTCTGCCACTACGGCACCTTTTACTTACTTTGACATGCAAGGAGCGGGCTATGTGTTTTAAAAGTTACTTAGGCACTTTCTAGGTGGTTTTGAGACATAATGTGTCCTTTACTCTTTCAAGTTGTTGGTGATGTCATAAGTAGGTTTTACCGTGAGAAATACTTAAGTGATGATTTCTCACATTGAGTTTGGTGATGATTATTTTTTAAGGATGATGATCATATGGTCAACAAATTTCTTTTATCTTATTATTAATCTAGAGGTTGCATGCTGACATTGTGTAAAATGATTCTCAATAATATCTCTTCAGAATACACCCCGCTATTTTCTATGCTTAAAAGGGTGATTTCAGAAAATGAGAGATTTATGAGTGGGTTTTTGTGGGATGGTTTGATGTAGATGAAAAAGTTAATAGGCCTCTAATTAAGAATTTTTATTAAAGGAGGAAAGGGATGAGGAAAGAGAATGAGGGTGAGAAAGGAAATGTAAATAATATTATTGGTTAGTTAGGTTGTGGGGTTCATTACTCTGTAATAGATTCTCTTAGTGACTTGAGAGAAATCTAGGAGGTGTACTTAGGGGATGAGGAAAGAGAATGAGGGTGAGAAAGGAAATGTAAATAATATTGTTGGTTAGTTAGGTTGTGGGGTTCATTATTCTATAATAACTTAAGAGAAATCTAAGAGGTGTACTTAGGGGGTGAAAGGGCCGTTGGAGAGCATACCCTTTGTTTATTTTAGTGAATTGTGTAGTTTTGGGAGAGAGGGGAAGTTCTTACAATCTTCCCTTGAATACAGTACTATTGATAAATAAAATGCAGCTGACTAAGTATCAGAGCCATAATTGACTAGGAACGACTACCAGAATGGAGTCGCAGGTTGAGAGTACTGAACAGGAAATTGGATTACTTTGCGAATCTATGAAAGAGGAGTGTTGTGGTAGTGATGAAATGAAGTATGAAAGAGGAGAAACGATGAAGATGGACAAGGGAAAGAAAGTACTGGATCATCAGTATGAGAGTGTTACCGTGGATTTGGGAGCAAATGGCCAAGAGAGGGCGGCTTGAGTAAAGCCTTTGCCCTTATTTTTGATTTGTGGCCATAAAAATAAAAGATTTCGATTTTTTAGGGGGAGAATCCATATGACTAGTTACTTCAAGTAGAGAGGTACGTCATAGTGAATCAATTGCCTGAATCGAAGAAGTTGGAGGGTGTCGTTCTTTGTCTAGATGGAGAGGCACTCTCTTGACATCAATAAGGAGAGCGACGACGTCTGATTGAGAGTTAGGAGAAGTTATGACAATTGGTACATCAAATATTTCGTTCGACCAAGGAGGAAAGGTTGTATAAGCAATTTTTCACACTTAAATAGGAGTCCATTGTCAAAGAATACCGTCAGAAGTTTGAGAAGTACTTAGCTCCGTTGACCAACCTAGATGACGATGCCCTCCTAGAAGGGAAGTTTATAGATTGGCTTTAAGTAGAAATTTTGAACTACAGGTTATAATACCGAATGGGCTAACTCAGCAAATGGAAGTGGCCTAGAAAATTGAGGATAAACTCAGAACTCAAGAGCCCCAACGAGCCCCCTTCACACCAAATCCTAAGCCCAACAGTGCCATCACATACACATTTGGTGCGGGTGCTGCAACTCGAACCGTCTTAGTCACCCTAACCCATTTGGGAGTTGTGTTTAAGAAAGAAAATTATGGAAAAGGAAGGGAGAGTCAAGAATTCAAACGATTGTCCAAGAGTGAACTACAAAGCTGATGACAGAAAAGATTGTGTTTCAGATGTGAGAAGAGATTTTTCCTTGGTCATTGATGTAAAGAAAAAAGAGTTAGAAGCATTGTTAAACCATGATTTTGAGGACAAAGGCAACGGTGAAGAGGAAAAAAATCACCATGTAAGCTCTAGACATAGATGGTGAGGCGAAGAAACCAGAGGAATTGCATGCACTAGTTGAGTTGGCACTCAATTCCCTAGCCGAACTAAGCACCCCAAGAAGGTGAAATTAAAGGGCGTAATCAAATCAGAGGGAGGTAGAGGTGTTGATCAATAGTGGCGCCACACATAACTTCATATCAAAAGCATTGGTCGATGAGCTAATATTTTGGTGAGTGATACTGAGGGATACGTGGTAATGTTGGGTACGGGTGATTCAATAAGGGGTACAAAAATCTGTAATTGATTTTAACTTTTGAGGTGATTACGGTGATCGAAGATTTTTTACCATCATATTTGGGGAGCGCTAATGTGATTCTCGGGGTACAATGGTTGGTGACTTTGAGGGAGATCGTTACAAATCATAAGGAGCTAGAAATATGAATTACAATAGGAAAGTCTACGATGGTATTAAAGGGAGATCCAACCCTCATAAAATCTCAGATAACATTTAAATCTCTAATTAAATCTTTGAAATTAGAAAAATAGGGGTTCATGGTGGAGTTAAATGAATTTACAGGATTGTGGAACCCTTCTTACATGTTTAATAGTTCGGCATGAAACTATTGTTTTGGTTTTTCAAATTTCCTCCCTAAATCAGGAACACAAAATCGGAAGGAGAAAACATTCACTTTCATAAGGAATTCTATGCACAACTTGTGTTAGGTGTCAAACGGCTGGATTTTTTTGAAGGGAGAAGACTCTATAGCTTAAGAAATAGAGTTTGACCTGGCTTTTGATTGGTCTTCGACAGTTATAATTGAGATAAGGTTTTATTCGATTGCCTAGCTCTCAATCAAAGGACCTATCGAGAAGAGTTTAAAGGTTGGTTTAGAGCTAAAACTTTTTGCGACAACTTGGTCGTGGGTCTATGTGGGGGGAGGAAGGAGGCGAATCTTGTGGCCTCTAATGGCAGAGACTTCAATAAGAATAATTTCAAAATTCATGGGTGGGATTTTAAGTTGTTGCTGAAGGATGTCGTGTTGCTTTTGTTGAAGGTTGGATTACTGCCTTAGATGTTTCGTCTTTTCTCAAAACAAGCAAGGTCATTCACTCGATTGCAAAGCTTTGCAGCAGAGTTTTTGAGGAGGAAGAGATCGAAGGAGAAGTAGTTTGGACTGAGAACATTCCCTTCAAAGCTTGTGGGAATTTAGACGACTTCATTCCAACAATTTGTTATTTGTAGCATGAAGGAACCTTCTTTTTGGTGAGATTCGTGGTTGAATGGAGCACTCCGTCCCTCTCTAATGGTGTTCAAATGATGAAGATGCTGATGGTTCCACCGGCCGAGAAAATTGTGGCGTGCCGCTCCAGAAGGAAACTCTACGAAGAAAGCAAATGAAAGGACAAAAGAAAGCAAGTTATTTTTGGAAAATTTTCAAATGTTCACTTTGACCCGTTGTATGGAGGAGGATTCAAAGTTTCTAATGCAGAAATTAGGGTTTCCTTTCAAGGTTTTGGGCTTAAGTTGTTGGAAGAAAAGGAAGATGGGCCAAAGTTATCAAAGTTATGCACATAAGTGGGCCTAAATATTTGGGCAAAGGAATTGAGCCCAAAAGAACTTTACCTTTAGTTGAGCCAACTGTAAAGCTTGTTTTTCAAACCCATTGGTCTAAGTCTAATGCGGTCGACCAATTCCGATGGGATGAATCTCATGAAAATGGTTCTTTAATCCATCCTAGTGAGGAAGGGGTCGAGGATGTGTTTTTGGACCAACATGACAGTCACGAGGGAGAAAGGTCGACAAAAGTGTCTTTTTCAGAACTAGTTTGAAGAGCGCTCGTGTTTTCAAGGGCAGGTCAATTGGGAACATCTCTGACCCATCAATAGCAAGCCTTTTGGAGGATGAGTCTTTTCTTTCCTCGCCGATTACGAAAGACCATGACGCCTTGAATTTAGAGTCCTTCGATAACAAGAGGGAAGAAGTAGATTTTGTTCAACATGATTCCTCATAAGCGATGCTGAGGAAGGTTTCTTGTTCACCATCAAAGGACAATCGAGATTCTTTGTCGCAAGTGGGAGTTTGCGATTAGGTGAGACTTGTCCCTACTACTTTATATCAACCAATCCAAAGAAATGAACGCCCAAGTACGCTGTTCTACTACTTCAGTATTTTTACCTACCACTTCGAGTTCAGTTGAGAGAAAGGTTTTGGTTTTTCCAAGTACCTTTGTCCCTTGCACGTCGTAGCCGCTTTCTTTGTTCATGGGGTTATCGAGGGGGTTTGTGTTCTCCTGTAGACTCTTCGTGTCTGATAGCTTACTTGATGTGAGAGAGAATTTTGAGTCTTATTCCATGCCCAATTGGCATGAGAGGTAATTTAAGAGGGGGAGGTCAGCCTTTAGCTCCCAATGTATTTATGGGAGAATTTTTTTGGTTGCGCATCCATTACTGGCATTCGGTGTGGCCATTTTTAGCCTCGGTGAGTTTTTACCCAATTCCAATATATGATTAGACCATTACCTCTTCAGTAGGCCCCAAAAAAGAAAAATCTTTGCTTGGAGGTGGTGGCAGTGGAAAAAAAAAGGGGGAAGGAGTGAAAGAAAGGTAAAAGGGAGCTGGAAAATCTTGAGTATTTGATAAATTACAAGGCGAGAAGGCTTTTTTGGAAGTAAGGGTTCTTGTGGTTAGCCAATGAAGATTTTCGTTAGGAATATTAGGGGTCTTGTGGGGAAAGACAAGCGTAGGTACAGTGAAAGAAGTTCTTTCTCAAGAAAAACCCAATATTGTTATCTTGGTGGAGACTAAACAGGATAGTTTTTGCAAGAAATTGTTGAGAGCATTTAGGATATCAAAAATGTGGAGTAGGAAGTCTTGGAGTCTGTCAGAGCCTTGGGGGGCATCATCATTCTCTAGGATGGTAAAGCTTTTCAGTCCGTTGATGTGGTTAAAGATGCCTCCTCCGTGTCAATTCCTTTTATGATTCAGGGGTAGTTGATCTGTTGGGTGACGTGTGTTTATGGCCCTTCATCCCCTAGAGATAGGATTGCTTTCTGGGAGGAGTTAGGAAGCTTGGATGGCTTGTGTGGTTCCTATTGGTGTGTGGCGACTAATCTTTTAATGTTTCTAGATTTCCCTCAAAAAAAGCTTCAGATGGGGGGTTGATCGGATCCATGAGAAAGTTTAATTCTTTTATAGATGATTGAAGCCTCTTTGACTCGCCTTTAGCCTACGGGAGGTTTGGTTGGGCAAATAGTAGGGCTTATAGTAGGATTGACAGATTTTTGTTATCAAAGGATTGGCTGGAAGTTTGCTTGAAGGTTAAGCAATCCTTGGATCCCCATGTCACCTCAGATCATTGACCAATATTTTTAGACAAAGGTATTCCCACGTAGGGCTTTTGTCCCTTTTGCTTTGAAAATATGTGGCTGGATCATTCTTCTTTCAAAGCTTCATTAGTTTCTTGGTAGGCAATGGAGGTCCGGAAAGGTGGGAAGGGTACCGGTTTATGGGAAAGTTGTGGGCTCTTCAAAGTTTGTTAATCTTGAAATTGTAATAAAAGCAAGAGGTTTTGCACGTTATAAAGCTATTAGACAGTTAGAAGGAGGGTCATCTTAGTGAGGTTTCAAGGGAGAGACGTTTGGTTTAAAGGTCAAATTTGTAGAGTTGGTAGGGAAAGAGACTTCAAGTGGGCTAAAGAAGGGATTGTAATACAACGTATTTATGTAGGATTGCAAATGGAAGGAGTAGAAGCACCATTAGCCAGCTGGAGAAAAAGGATGAGGTTCTTTTTAAGTGAGGACAAGGATATTGAGAAGGAGATTGTTTTAAAGAGGGTTTGAAGGAGGGTCATCTTAGTGAGGTTTCAAGGGAGAGACGTTTTGGTTTAAAGGTCAAATTTGTAGAGTTGGAAGGGAAGGAGACTTCAAGTTGGAGACAGAAAGCCAAGTTCCAGTGGGCTAAAGAGGGGACTGTAATACAACGTATTTATGTAGGATTGTCAGTGGAAGGAGTAGAAGCACCATTAGCCAGCTGGAGAGAGAGGATGGGGCTCTTTTAAGTGAGGACAAGGATATTGAAAAGGAGATTGTTTCCTTTTTCTCAAGTTATATGCCCTGGTAGCTAGCCCTAAACCTTTTTTAGAAGGCTTAGATTGGTGTCCCATTGTTGAGAACGACAAACGTTTTTTGAAGGCCACGTTCACTATCAAAGAGGGAGTGATGTTTAGTTTCGATTAAAACAAAGCTCCAGGTCCAGATGTCTTTTCGATGGCTTTTTTCTAGGATAGTTGGGATCTTATTAAGGATGATGTGGAAAGTTTTCAGGAAATTTTATGAGAGGAGAGTCCTGGATAACTTGATGAGTGAAACTTTCATTTGTTTGATTCCTCAGAAGGAAGGCGTAAGAAGGGTTAACGACTTTCGACCAATTAGGTTGGAGAACAGTGTTTATAAAATTTTGTCTAAGTTGTTGGCTAATAAACTTAGAAAGGTCCTTCTCAAAACAATTTTTGAGTATCAAGGAGCTTTCTTGCATGAAGACAAAATTCTAGACCAAGTTCTCAAAGCCAATGAGGCCATTGAGGATTTTAAGAGTCTTAAGAAGGAGGTGCATTTTTAAAATTGATCTCAAAAAGGCTTATGATCATGTGGATTGGGACTTTTTGGATAAAGTGTTATGGAAAAAAGTATGTGGGTGTAAATGTTGATTTTGGATTTAGAATAGCATAAAAAAGGTCAACTATTCTATTCTAATTAACAGAAGATCGAGGGACAAAATTCAGGCTATGCGAGCCCTTCGTCAAGGTGACCCCTATCCTCTTTTTTTTCCTTTTGGTGGTGGACGTCCTAAGTATAATCATCTTGAGAGGGGTCAGTGAGGGTAAAAGGCTCCACTTGTGAGGTGGGATTTTGTGACCCAGCCCTTGCATCTAGGTGGGTCAAGGATATGTAACCTTAGGGTTCAAAATGAAGATTGTTAGATAAATGGTTATGGCATTTCCTCGCAAGACTAGCTCCCTATGGCATAAGGTTATTGTGAGTATGGACTACATCCCTTTGAGTGGATCTTGGATGGGGTCTTTAAAGGCACTTCTAGAAACCCATGGAAAGACATTTCGAGTGGGTTCCTTTCTATTTCTAATTTTGTTCTTTGCTCGATAGGGAATGGGGAAAATACTTATTTTTGAGAGGACAAGTGGTTGGGGGATAGACCACTCTGCTCTTTGTTCCCTAGACATGACAGATTTGCTAGGCCTTTTAGCCATTCTCGGGGACTTTTCAGTTAATCCAAGGAGAGGGAATCTTCGTATTTGAAGGTTGTGTTCTTTTGAAGGGCTTTATTGTAAATCTTTGAGTTGTACATGGGTTGGGTTGGGTCAGTATAAGGGTCATTTTAGGACCAACCCGAAACTTCGGGTTGGTTGAATTAGCTACCCAAGTGAGGAGAGACTAACTCATGAAGTTTGAGCGGGTGAGTGAGGTGCATGAAGCAAGTGTGAACGACAATTGAACGGTGGGGAGGATGGAAAAAGTAGCGACTGACGTTTCAAAGAGGGTCATGAGTGCAGCGATGGACAATCTCAAGTGCTGCGGCAGGATCACAAGTGCATGCAGCAGATAGTAAAAGCAATGACAGACAAAAATTTCAAGAGTGTTGAACTAAACTCACGTTGATTTTGAATGAGAGAGAGAATAGGGATTTTGGATTTTCCTTTAAAAAGTCACTTAGCAGCAACTTTCAAACCTATATATATATATATATATATATATATGTTATAAACTGGTTCAGTTTGAATTGAACCGGGTTTCAAAATTTTGAACCTAAGAACAGAATCGAACTAGTCAGTTCTTAAAGTCTCCAACCCAACCCAAACTGAAATTTTCCTTAACCCAACCCAACCTTTACGGTTTGAGTTGAGTTGGGTTGCTCGGGTTCTTTGAGTTATCGGGTTATTTGTACAGCCCTAGTAAATCTTTCTTTTCTTGTCTAGTGAACCCTCTTCTTTCTATCCTTTGATCTTCACCTTGTTGTGGAAGGTAAAAATCTCCAAGAAGGTAAAATTTTTTGTGTAGCAAGTTCTCCTTGGAAGATTTAGTACTCTGGATCGGGTTTTAAGAAAGTCGGTGGGTATGACATTCTCTCTAATGGAGCTGAAGAGGATCTTGATCATCTGTTTGGGATTTGGATTTGGAGCCAATTCTTCCTGGATTTAAGGTTTCATATTGCTCGAACAAAAAAATGTGGTTTCTTGATTGATGAGCTTTTTATCCTCTCTTCGCTTCAGTGTAAGGCCTTCAATTACCCAAACATATACAAAAAAGGGCAAGATGAGAAATGGACTGCAGATGATTAGTGGGTTAGGGGAATGGTCATGGTTGTACTCGCACGAGTACGGTACGGCTGGAATTAGTTATTTCTTCAGGCTAAGTAGGAGAGAAGGTGCATTCCAAATCTTGGCAAGTTTTAGAGTTTTGGAAAGAGAGACCAACTCTCTCAAATAGTTAGGGTGTTGTTTACCTTTTCTTAAGAACTCGTGGTTGTTTTTTACTGTGAAACTCTGAGTGAATGCCTATTTTGGCTTTCAAATCGGATAGTATTTGTTTCTATTTGTTTTTCTATGTTCTTGTTCGTTAAGTATAGGGGATTTGGAGCTAGGAGCCTAACACTTTTATTCTTTCCTCTCTTTAGTGACAAGGGAAGGTTTTTGTAGGGTGCTGGAGTTAGTTTGATCCTATGGGATCTTTGGGTTGAAAGGAACAACAAAATCTTTAGGGGGTGGAGAGGTCTATAAGGAGGAAGTTTAGTCCCTTATTAGGTTTCATGTTTCTCCTTGGGCTTTGGTTCTTAAGGTCTTTTGTAATTACTTGAACATTTTATTGTTAGATTGGAGCCCCTTTTTGTTTTAATTTGGTTACTGGGGTGTTTTGTGGGCCATTCTTTTATAAGCCCTTTGTATTCTTTCATTTTTTTTCCTCAATGAAAGGTTGATTTATCATAAAAAAGAAAAAGAAAACAAATAAATGAAGTTAAAGCAGGTTGGGAAAGCTGAGAAGGACGAGGAGGGATTGTGGGATTCAATGCCAAACGTAATTAAAGAGGTTTTACAAAAATATTCGAGAGTTTTCAAACCTTTGATTGGGTTATCACCGAAGCATGAGATGGATCATGGTATCAAAATCTTGCCTGGAACAGCACCAATTCATGAAAGGTCATAGCGATATACACAATGCCAAAAAGATGAAATTGAACAATTAGCTAGGAAAATGTTGATAAGAGGTTTCATCCTCCCAAGCAATAGTGTCTATTCTAGTCCAATGTTGTTGTGGTTAAGAAAAAAGATGGGAGTTGGAGATTTTGTGTTGACTATTAAGGCAATGAACCAGGTCACAGTACCGGATAATTTCCCCATTCAAATGGTGGAAAAGCTTTTAAATGAGGAGTAGTAATATTTTCTAAGATCAATTTGAAGTCTGGTTACCATCAGATATGCCTCAAACTAGAGGATATTCACAAATCAGCCTTTAGAATGCATGGTGGCCATTATGAATTTGTGGTTATGCCATTTTGTTAACGGAATACACCATCTATATTTCAAGCTTTAATGAATGATATACTACGGCCCATTCTAAGGAAGTTTGTTTGGGTTATTTTTTTATAATATACTTGTCTATAGCTCCTCCTTGCGTGATCATGTACAACATTTAGCTCAAATATTGAATGTTCTTAGTGAACATAAACTAGTTGTGAATCATA
The DNA here is from genome assembly GCA_026257165.2 of Telfairia occidentalis. Lineage (NCBI taxonomy): Eukaryota > Viridiplantae > Streptophyta > Magnoliopsida > Cucurbitales > Cucurbitaceae > Telfairia > Telfairia occidentalis. Next base: position 4,306 of record JAOANK020010193.1, on the reverse strand, counting down.
AGAAATGTCAATTTGTGTGGAGACCAATACAATATTTCGGGCATGTTGTGTCCGAACAAGGGGTAGCTGCTAACCATTTCAAAATCTCCATGATGGAATAATGGCCTATTCCACAAAGTTTTACAAGAATTGAGAGGTTTTCTAGGGTTGACAAGATATTATAAAAAGTTTGTGGAGAATTATGGAACCTCATCCACTTACTCAACGACTCAAGAAAGATAGTTTTTTTTTAAAGGAGGCGACTAGAGCTTTTAATCGTTTAGAAATAGCCATGACATCAGTGTCGGTGTTGTACGAATGGACCAAAGAAGTCTAAATTTTGGATCAATGGGTTATTGTTAGGGATTATCATAAATGGGTTGCCAAGATGGGTTATGACTTTGAAGTTGTGTATAAACCAGAGTCGAAAATAAGGTTGCAGATGCTATCTACAGTTTAAAAGACAATTGAATTTGGGATTCTTTTAGTGGCTAGAGGACTTCACACAGTACTTATATTGGAACGTTAGCGAGCTAATAGAAAGTTGGCTGCTATTAAAAAGAAATCGGAAGAGGGTGAAGATGTGCCCAATAGGTATTCTCTATGTGGACCATCATATTACGAAGGAAAATTTGTGTTATCTAGTGATTCACCCTCTATTCCTTTATTGTTGGAAGAATTTCATTCTTCACCGGTGGTAGGACATGGAAGAACTTTGAAAACATTTCAGCTGGTGGCTCGTGAGGTGTATTGGAAGGGAATGACATCGCATATCAAACTATTTTGTTAGTGAGTGTGGAGTTTGTGAACAAGCCAAATATATCGCTATGTCTCCAAAGGGGGAATACAACCACTTCCTATTTAAGATCGGGTTTGGAAAGACAAATCAATGAATTTTGTGGTAGGTTTGCCACAAGTGGACACCTTTGATTCATGGTGGTTGTGGACAAGCTATCCAAGTACGCATATTTCATCCCTATTAAGCTTTCCTTCACAACAATACCCATTGCTCATATCTTCATAATAAGAGGATAAGGTTCAGAAGGTTACAAAGAAGATGGTTATAAAGAAACTTGTCACAAGTTAGAACCCAGATGTAGTGTTGCTTCAAGAAACTAAGCTTCAAAAGCTTGATGATCATATGATTAAGTCTATGTGGAGTTCAAAGATTATAGGCTGAGCTTTTATTGAATCCTGGGAAAAATTAGGCAGTCTTGCTCTCAATGTGGGATGAATCCAAAGTAAGTATTAAAGATGTATTAAAATGCAGTTACTCTCTTTCAATTCATATTTCGTTTATGAATGAATTAGAGGTATGGGTGACCAATATTTATGGCCCAGCGGATTACCGTGAGAGAAAATATCTGTGGGAGGAAATGAAATCCATTTATTGGCTTTGTGATCTCCATGGTGTCTGGGGGTGATTTCAACGCAATACGATGGGTTTCCGAGCGATCTTCAGGAATTAAATCAAGAAGAAGTATGTAGAAATTCAATCATGATATTGAGGAACTTCAATTGCTGGAATTTCCTCTTTCTAATAGCAAATTTTCGTGGTCAAGAGGGGAAGTTCGATCGGTTATGTCCTTATTAGACAGATTTTTTTATTTCAAAGGCATGGGAAGGTGTTCTTGAGAACTCCAAAGCTTCAAGATTAGTTCGATCTACTTCTGATCACTTTCTAATCATGTTGGAATCTGGTAAGTTTCATTAGGGGCCTTGTCCATTTCGATTCTTTAATTCTTGGCTAAAAGACGAGGGCTTTGTTTCTATTATTAAAGACACTTTAGATGCCGATTCATCTTATGGTTGGGCTAGATTCATCATTTGCAATAAACTGCATATTTTGAAGAAAAGCATTGGTCTCTGGAATACTCAAAATCAAACAAAGAAAAAGAGAAGGGAGCAACATTTCTTATCAGAAATCAATTTTATTGACTCAAAAGAGGAAGCTTCATCTTTATCCTTATAGATCTTCATTAAGAAAGGAATTACTCAATCTTTATTTGCTGGAAGAATGTAACCTGATTTAGAAAAGCAAGCTCTATTGGCTTAAGGAAGGTGATGAGAATTCTGGATTTTTTCATAGATATCTTGCTGCTAGAAAAAAGAAAGCTATACTTTCGGAGTTGGTCAATGATCAAGGAGAATCTGTCATCAATTAGCCTGATACGTGAAGGAAATTATTGATTTTTTCATTTCTCTTTACAGTGGAAATGCATCGTCAAGTTTTGTACCTGGAAATATAGAATGGTGCCCGATTTCATGTGAGAACAAATTGTGGCTGGAAAATAGTTTTGATGAGTTAGAAATTTTGAGAGCTTTGAAGAATTTGGGAAAGAATAAGGCTCTCGGCCCTGACGGATTTACTTCAGAATTCTTTATATACTTTTGGCCAAATTTCAAATATGATCTTTTAAGATTCTTTGCATAATTTTTTAAGATTCTTTGCATAATTTTTTAAGAATGGGCATGTTAATGCCACTGTCAAAGATAATTTTATTTGCCTTATTCCTAAGAAGGATCATGTCTCGAGGGTAAAAAATTGTTGGCCCATAAGTCTCTCCTCTTCAACGTACAAAATTTTGGCCAAAGTTCTTGCTGATCGTCTTAAGAAAGTGATGGCTTCTACAATTTCTGAAAATCGATGTGCATTCATTGAAGGAAGGCAAATCTTGAATTCTTTTCGCAAATGAGCTGGTCGACAAAAGAAAAGTGGTTGAATTCTTAAACTTGATTTTGAAAAAGCTTTTGGGTCAATTGGGATTTTCTTGAAATGGTTCTTAACCCCAAGGGTTTTGGTCCTCGTTGGATTTCATGGATTAGGGGTTGTATTCGGAACCCCAAATTTTCATTTTCATTAATGAAAGGCCTCGCTGTAGAATTAATGCTTCAAGCGGTCTTCGTCAAGGTGATCCACTTTCCCCTTTCTTATTCCTTCTTGTGGTTGATGTTTTGAGCCGAATGCTGGATTTTATCTATTCAAAGGGGTTTTTTGAACGCTTTGTTGTTGGAAATAATAAAGAGCACATCTCTCATTTACAATTCGCTGATGATACGACATTTCTGTTTTGTCAAGACAATGATGATATGTTGAAGATTTTGATCAATACCGTGGCTGCTTTTGAATGATTATCAGGGCTGAAAATCAATTGGGAAAAATCTTCCATCTGTGGTATCAACATTTTGGCTTCTTGATCTTCTTTAGTGGCTAAGTCTTTGAGATGTAAGTTAGAAGATCTTCCCATTTCTTATTCAAGGATGTCCTTGGGTGGAAATCCTAAAACTATGAATTTTTGGCTCCCTGTTGTTGAAAAGATAAAAAAGAAGCTAGTCAAATGGAAGAAATTCAATTTGTCTCGAGAGGCTTGTTAATGTTATGTAATTCAATTCTCTCCAATATTCCTATGTATTATCTGTCTCTATTTTTTATCCCAAGTCAAGTTGTCTCGAAAATTGAAATGCTTTTAAGAAACATCTTTTGGGAAGGCAATAGAGATGACAAATTGTGTCACATTGCTTGTTGGTCAAAAGTTCCATTTCTTTAGAGGATGGGTGCCTTGGTATTAGGGGGTCTAAAATAGAGAAATCAAGATTTACTTGCCAAGGGGTGATTCTCTCAAGAACCTCAAGGGTGTGTATGTGAGTGATTTTGGAAGGACTAAAGTTACTTTTGTCATAATAAAATTGAGGTCAATTACCTAAATTTGGGCATAACAAAAGTGATTTTGAGCATTCCAAAATCACTACCAAACACACTCCAAGCTTTGTGGAGAAAAGTGGTTTTCAGCATGTATGGGGCTGATTGTTTCAATATGCATCCTGTTTTTCCTTCCATGGGGCGTCTAAGGTGTCCATGGAAGAGTCTTGTGAAGATTTGGGCCTTGGTAAAGCATTTTCTGCAGTCAAGCTTGGAAATGGGAAAAGACTTTCTTTTTGGCATATGTTTGGTTGGATGTCTCTCCATTAAAGATCTCTTTTCCTAATTTATTCAAGGTAATTGTTGGCTCTGCTCGGTTAACAACATTTGGGATTCTGCTTTTAAATCAGGTTTGGAAAAATATATCAATGGATTTCATGATTCGTTTTCCATGGGTGGACACCTTTGATTCAGTTATGGTGGTTCTGGACAAACTGTTCAAGTACGCACATTTCATCCCTATTAAGCATCCCTTCATAATAATGTTCGTTGCTCATATCTTCATGCTAGAAAGCAAGTTATGTGGTTCAAATGGCACTAAGGTGTTTTCTAGGTTGTTTTGAGAGTGAAGGTGACACCTTTGATTCAGTTATGGTGGTTGTGGACAAATTGTTCAAGTACGCACAT
>JAOANK020010089.1:0-21930 GCA_026257165.2 Telfairia occidentalis | reverse complement strand
ATAAAGGATTCAATAACAACTTTATTGAATAACATCAATAACAACTTTATTGACAATATAGAAAGTGTTTACAAGCCGCTCGAGTTTTAGGACATACACACCCAACAAGCCTAAATCATTCAAATACAATAGTATTCTCTATACAAAAAATTCTTCATCTTTCAAGAAGGTTCCAACCAACCTTAATCCTTTGGGCCATAGCTAAGAAGATTTTTGTGGAGAAGTTGCTTGGAGAAGTTGCAAAAGAACTTGAGGAGAAGTTAAAATCTGAGGGAACGTCTTGGAGGAATTGAAGAAAAGTGTTTCTTCAAAGGTATTTTTTTTCTTTCCTTTATAATTCTAAATTATTTTCAATGTCGATCCTACATTCTAAATTGTTTAGAATCAAAAAAATTTTGTGTGATGAATTGTTCATCACTATAGATGTGTATTAGGACTTTGTGATATTTGAAGCAATACATTAGAAACAAAGCTCTACTTGAAGGTTCAATTGCAGAAGCCTACATCTCATAAACGAATCTTTGACTTTTTGTTCTATGCATTTACATGGAATTGAAACAAGATTTAAAAGAAGTGAGCGTAACAATGACAACATTGAAGATGTGGAAGACAACAGCGGTCTATCAGTTTTTTCTGGATGTATTAGATTGTTGGGTGATAGCCAATTTCAACGCTTGACTTATGATGAGTTAGAAAAATCTCATTGGCACACACTAAACAAGTGTGATAAAGTGGAGCCTTATCTTCAATATGTATCTCTTATAGTATAACTATATATTAAAATTTACTTCGGTATTGAAATTGAGCTACACTTCATGTTTAAGGAGCATGTGAGATTTCTTCTATCAAATGAATATGGTGATTTGCACAAGAGACAACAATTAGAGTTTTCCAGTTGGTTCAAAATAAAAGTAAGTTGATACTTGAAGATATATAACTCCTTTTTTTTATGTAGATTGTATAACTATAAATTGGTTTCTTTGGTTAGGCTCAAAATTTGTATTGTGAAAAACAGATTTCTGATGCATTATATGCCCTTGCTAGTGGCCCAAATGACTGTGTTTGATCTTATAGTGGGTATGTAGCAAATGGAATTGGGTTTCAATCAAAACAGCATGATAGTCATCGAATTACTCAAAATAGTCGAGTTATGGTACCTAGTGATGATGAAACTGGACAAATAAATATTTATGGTGAGTTTCATGAAGAAATTAGGTTGCAGTATATTCACATGAAGTCAGTGATTCTTTTTAAATGTGAACGGTACGACACAAGTTGAAGGAAACATAGAATTAATATATTTAATGGGTTTACATCGATTAATACTTGTGATCAGTGGTACCAAGATGAGTCATGCATTTCTTACAAGTCAAACGGCACAAGTATTTTATTTAGATGATTACAAACTTGGTCAAGATTGGAAAATTGTTCAACAAATTCGACAGAGACATATGTGGGATATTTCAGAAGTTGAAAACAATGAAATAGAAGAAGCAATGTCAGATGAAACCATCTGTACATGTTACCCGGAAGTTTATGATAACTTTGATTCACAAACTTTTAACGGAGCACACATTTTGCCTTTGCCTATTGAAGATGGAGTAGATATACTTGTAGAAAATGACGAAGAACCATTTACTGATGAAGAAGAGTTTGATTTAGATTATTCTATTGATGATTCTGCGAGCACACATTTTAATATAGTATTTGAGAACGAAGATAGTGATTATGGCACATGAGCATATTTGTAAGTTGATAAACTTATATTAAAACATTTAGAATTATAGTTACATGATTTTTAACACATTATTATGTTTTGAAGGATGTCATCGTCAAATCTTGGACCAGGAAATCATCGTATGCTTATTCCAAGTGATCAACAAATTGAAAATACTTGTTAAGATTCTTTGAGTGAGCAAGATTCTGTTGTTCGCGGTATGTGTTGATTTACACGAAAAATCTTTATATTTTCGAAAAAAAATTAAGATATTAATATGTGACATTTTTAATGTAGGTTCTAGCCACCAAAATAAAGGTAGGGGCCTGACTAGAGGGCTTGGACTTCATAAGTATGTCCAAGCTTATGGTCGGATTCCTATTAATATAGGATTGGAGGATATGAAACTAGTATGCCAATTCTTCAAAGCTAACTTCTCAGATTGGAAGTTTGGTACAAACAATAATACTTCTAGAATGTGAGCATTGGTCAGACATCCCTCAAAAAGTGAAAAACGATATCATAGGAAGACTTCTGGTAAGTTTTTTATAGAGATGTTTTAAGAATTCAATATGTTCGTACCTAAGATTAACACAATATTTGATGTTTATTATAAGATACAATTCATTCTAGACGTTGATGATCTCATTGTTCGACATTATTTGGATCATGAGATGAGTGTCCTACATAAAGATTTTCATTCTTCGTTGTATAAAACATATAAGAAATATTCTCCAAGATAAGCATGGAGTAAGAGAGATAAATGAGTGGCAACTAACAGAGATTGGAATAAATTGTGTGATCGTTGGGAATCAGAAAATTTTAAGGCATGGTCATATATGTGTATTAGTACATTTGTGCATATTTCTAACTATTACTTTTGTGTATGATATACATTTCAGAAAATTTATGAAGCAAATTCTAAATCTCGAGTCACTCTTCTATTTAATCATACAGATGACACTAAGGCATTCTTATGCCATAAGGAAAAGAAGGTACATTTCATTTTTTTTTTCTAATCTTTCTCAATATTCCACTACTCATGATTTTGATTGCAATTTGTAGACAGAACTAGAGGATCAAGAGTTAGATCAAATTGAGGTATTTGAACTCACCCACAAAAATTTAAAGAATGAATGGGCGAATGAAAATGCAATGAAAAAATACGCAAGTAAAAATTGTTACTATTACATTCTTTAACTATTTTATAATGTTTTAATGCTATTACATGATATGTTATAGGAAGAAATGATTGCATTAAAAAGTGTTGCTTCACAAGAAGGTGGTGAAGCTATTTCGGACACAGTAATATGTGAACAAGTGCTAGGTAAATGACTTGGGCATGTGAAGGGCCTTGGTTGGGGACCAAAACCACCATCATCTTCTCGTGCTCAACGAAATAGTGAAAGATCTAGAGACACAACGTCTCAGATTTCTCAGTTATAAGAGCTTCTATTATCACAACAAACCACAATGCAATCACAACAAACCACAATACAATCACAACAAAACATAATTGACAAAACAATAGCTGAGGTTAAATGTTTACAAGAAATAGTTATGAGGTTTAATACAACTGGAGAATATGGATCACCTAGTGCCTCAACAAGGAATTCAGACACTTAACAAGGTAATATTTATAAATTTTCTTGTTGTATAGTCACATGATTAGTATGAGTCTTGGTGTGTTCATTTAGTATAATTGAAGTTTCATGACTATCCTGTAGTAATGGTAGTCATAACTTATATTGTTATATTCATTCTTATAGTTCTATTATCCTCATGAATTCATTTGGTATATTTGAGTTTGAAATGTTATGACTATCCTGCAGTAATGGTAGTCATACGTTTTAATGACTTCATAAGTTCATTTGATGTAATTGAAGTTTTTGTTTATATGTTCATAAGTAATTTATATGTAATAGGTTCATTTGGTAGTTGTTCATGAAGGTTTAGTAGGTAATTTATATGTAGGTTCATTTAGTCAATTCTCACTACGTTGAATTTTTAGTTGCTTTATGTATTGTTGAGTTTAATTTTGTTATGTTTGTTATTTGTTCATGAAGTTTTGGTAGGTAGTTTCTATGTGATATGTTAATTTAGTAGGTTCACTAGGTTGAGATTTTAGTTTATTTATTAATGAAGTTTTGGAATTTGAAGTGTTATAATATGTCATTTTTAGTAAGTTATGTTTGTATGATTATTTGGAGTTTATATGTTATGTTTGTGTTCTTTTGTAGGTTTCTTTATGTTAAATCATGTTCATTTGGTAGGTTCAATAGGTTGAGTTTTTAGTTTCTTTTAATTTCGTTATACTTGTGCATTTGTTCACGAAGTTTTGGTAGGTAGTTTCTATGTGATATGTTAATTTAGTAGGTTCACTAGGTTGAAACTTTAGTTTATTTGTTAATGAAGTTTTGGAATTTGAAGTGTTATAATATGTTCATTTTAGTAGGTTATGTTTGTATGATTATTTGGAGTTTATACGTTATGTTTGTGTTCTTTTGTAGGATTCGTTATGTGAAATCATGTTCATTTGGTAGGCTCAATAAGTTGAGTTTTTAGTTTCTTTATGTATCGTTGAGTTTAATTTTGTTATGTTTGTTCATTTGTTCACAAAGTTTTGGTAGGTAGTTTCTATGTGACATGTTCATTTAGTAAGTTCATTAGGTTGACTTTTTAGTTTATTTGTTAATGAAGTTTTGGAGCTTGAAGTGTTATAAATATGTTCATTTTAGTATGTTATTGTAACAGCCCAAGTTAAAGCAACCTTACCTTTGTGTGTGTTAGCTTGGCTCGAGGTTCGAATTGATCTCAAACTAGTAGTTTCATATTTTGGGTAGTTCGCAGCAATGTGCCCTTCTTTGTTGCACCTGAAGCATACTCTCATCCCAGCCATGCAACGACTATGGCGCTTCTTGCCACAACTCTTGCACAATAGTTTAGCCGGACTAGTGTCCAGCTGCTTATTGCTCTGTTGTCTTTAGCCTGAATTTTATATCATTCTAGTGGGATAACAATGTGGCTGAGACGTTGACCAATCCTGCTCAAACTTCCTCTTCTGTCTTGAGGAGGCACTCTGAACTGTCTGAACCTAGGACACAGTCGTTGCTCGGTCGTCAATAAGAGAAGCGATTCTTAGAGCTGTGGCATAGTTAGTTGGACTGTGGGCTGTCATAGAGTCTTTAATCGCTTCCTTTAGGCTCATGATGAACCTTGTGCCTTCTTAGCCTCTATATCAACTAATTCAGGGGCAAACCTCATTAGTCTCATGAATTCTCGATCATACTTTTCTATTGTGCGGTTTCCTTGCTTCAGGTTGAGAAACTTTGTCTGCTTCTTGTACCTCTCAATAGTTGGATAGTTCTGACAGAAGAAGGCTTCCTTGAACTGTAACCAAGTGACTTGACCTACTCTGACATCTATCGAACGTTATGCAGACTCCCACCATAAGAGAGCATCCTTCCTCAACATGAACACCGCTCAATGAACCTTCTGGTCCTCCGGGCAGTCCATATATCGAAAAATAGTTTCCATCGAGGACAACCATGACTTAAAAACCATAGGGTCCACAGACACTCCATCAAAGATTTTGGGGTCGTACTTCTTGAAGTCTTTTAGATACTTTGCTCGAATCAACACTCATCTGCGTTTTGGAAGTACTCGATCAGTAGCATTAACCACTGTCGTGTCCACCAAGATCTGTAATGTATCCAGCAACATTGAAGACACTGTCGATTGGAGTTGTATTGCCTGATGAGCAGCGAGCTCACCTGAGGTGGATTTCCTGGCTTAGCCTCAGGTTGAGCAGCAGGATGATCTTGCTGCAAATAAACCTCAAGCTGCTCTTGGGGTTCAACAGGAGCCGCTGGCTATGGGGCCACCCGAACCCTTCCTCTACCACATCCACGACCACACATACGAGCTCCACGTCCTTGAGGTGGCATTTTCTAATTACTAACTTAAGGCAGCTATTTATCTTTAATCATACAAGGTTCACAGTAATTGTACAATGTACTACAACATGCTCAACTATAATCATCTTAAGAAAATAATTAACTTTACAACAACATGCTTAACTCATAGCAATATTATCCAATTAACTTTTTCATTAACAAACTAACGTAGTTGGTGGTGATGAGGTGGTTACAACTTGGCCATGGGAACTTACTTATGCCTTATACTTACGATGTAAGCATTCTACAGAATCCTAAAACTGGGCTCTAATACCAATTGTAACGACCCAACTTAAACAACCTTAGAATCGCTACTACATTCATGCATAGACAAATTAGAGACTAAGATTAAAACTCCAAATCAAATATTTTATCAGAAAACTCATAGTTCCAGAAAACAAAGCAAAACTAAAAACACCCAACAACACATAAACTCAAATCTCAAACATAGAAGTAATTGAATATCCAGAAATCTCAATAAACAATAATTGTTCGAAAAAAAGAACATGAGGGCTATCCCATGGCCTTGTCACCTCGCACGTCAGCCATCATGCACAGTACGCTTGATACTTGAAAAATGTTAATAAACATAGGTTGAGTATTTTAACAAACACCCAGTAAGTAACCCCACATATGGGGTTAGACCTACATACACACACATTCATGCAAACTCAACAAGTAATCTTTTGGGACATATCATTCAATGGTTAACAGTATACTGTGCTTTTCATGGTAGATGAACAACTACATTTACCCCACCATGGTGTCATCTCACTTTGGATACGAGTGTTGGGCCCTTTATTTAATTGGGGAAAGTCGACTGTAACTAGTGCTAGATGACACTCATTCAGCACAGCCGAATTTTTGCCCAACACCGACCCTTTGGGTGTGGGAGGCGGTTGTCACCCTCATACAAATCATGGTTCATGGCTCTATAGTTCATGCAAGGTCCCACATTCATACGACATGAAATCTTAACATCTACATCATGCATGTCGTACTAATAGTAAGCATCGCCACATCAGAATTCAACAAACAATTTCCAAGCATGCTATTACATATAATAGGATATCACCTAAACATATCAAGGTCATACATGCCAATATGCCACATCATATATCATGGTTTACTATTTCATGCATGACATGTTATACTATTTACAAGACATCCTACACATACATGTATAGAACATTCATATGCATACATCATCCAACCTAAGCCGTTAACAGCTCTGTAAGTGAAGTCACTTACCTCAAGAAAATCCTACACGCTTCCCTAATGAATCGGTTAAAGCACACTTGGTCAACCTAAGGTCAAACATGAAATTTACTCTTTTAAAATTAGTTTTAAGATAATTTTCTAAAGTAAATTTCGTGTTTACTTTTGAATGATAGGTCCCAAAAGATTACTTGTTGGGTTTGCATGAATGTGTGTGCATGTAGGTTTGACCCCGTAGGTGAGGTTACTTATTGGGTATTTGTTAAAATAGTCAATCTATGTTTATTAACATTTTTCAGGTAATGAACGTACTGTGCGTGGTGGCTGACATGCGAGGTTACAAAGCCATGGGATAGCCCTCATGTTCTCTTTTCGAACAATTGTTGTTTCTTGAGATTTCCGGATATTTAATTACTTCTATGTTTGAGATTTGAGTTTATGTGTTGTTGGGTATTTTTAGTTTTTCTTTTTTACTTTTTTGATCACACCTTAAAAGTTTTCTAGAACTATAAGCTTTCAGATAAAGTATTTGATTTGGAGTTTTTATCTTAGTCTCTAGTTTGTCTATGCATGCATGTAGTAGCGATCCTAATGTTGTTTAAGTTGGGTCGTTATAGTTATATTCGTATGATAATTTGGAGTTTCTAGGTCATGTTTGTGTTCCTTTGTAGGTGTAACATCCCGTTATTTGAACTGGTTATTAGTGGGTGTTATTTTTTTTAATTATTATTAAGTGATTGAGAATGAATTGTATTAATTAGATGAATTTTTGGAGTTAAGAATTAATTGGTTTTATTTAGCAGGGATTAGGAAGAGATTATGAAAATTATTTGAGTTTTATTTTGGATAAGATAAGAGATAAAATAAGATAAAATAAAAGGGATTTTATCTTTTAGGAAAAGGAAAATAGTTAAAGATAATAGCCTTTTTTGAATTTATACCAAATTGGAATAGGATTAGGATTTATGGAAAACCTATAAATATGCATATTATGAAACCATAACCACCAAGCTTTTTTTCTTTTCAAAAGAAATTTTCCTCTCCTCTTTTCCCTCTCCCTTTCACGCCAACCTTCTCTGTCATCATTCATCTATCATGCATTCACTCTCTCTCTTCTCAATAGTGGCGGCGTGAGGGTAGCAGTAGCAGTAGTTCCAAACAGTGAGCTCAAAAACTTGTTGAGAAACGTAGATCAAGCTAGTAAGAATTAATTTAGGATTATTTAGAAAGCTAAGGTAAGTGACTCCGCTCACGGAGAAGCCTTCGGGCTAGGATAGGTAAATTGTATGATAATTGTCATGTTGAAATATTTGAATGTGTATATGTGTTGAATGAGCATGCCTATACGATCTTATATTCTTGTTGTCTACCGTATTACTAGATTGAATGTCATGATATGTATAAGAATGTTGAATGTTAGAGGCATCAGTTGATGAATATGTTGGGTGCCATAGATGTTGTAAGATTTCATGAATAGAACTTGTGTTCAATATGATTGATAAGTTAGTTGGGACCTATGCATGGACTGTTATGTGTTGCACGGACTGAAATGCTGAGTGACAACCTCCCCCGATTTAGAGGGCCGGTGTTGGGGGGCCTTGGCTACACTGATTTAGTATCATCCATCATTAGATAGTAGTAGGGCCCCTTGAGAAGTTTCACACTAGTACTCCAGAGGTGACACTTAAAAGGGAGAAGGTGTGTTGTCATTGAGAGAATTTTTAAATGACATGTCATAATGAACTGGTTAAAAGTCTAAATTGAAAAATGAATGACACATGTCATAATGAATTTTAGATTAGGTCCCACATGAGCATTGCATGACTGTGTGTGTTTGCATTTCTAATTGGGGGTTGAGTTACTTACTAGATATGTGTTTTACATACTCAACCTTTTCTTTAAAGTTTTTTTCAAGTAATGACAAGGGCGTACTGGATGGTTGATGATGATAGGTTGTGGACAAGCCATGGTCGAGTCACATAGTTTTCTGAATCCTTAGTTGTTTTATTTTCAATTTTTGCTTCAAGATTAGATTACTTATTTAGTTCTTTTGTATTATTAAACTATTATGGGTTTTAGCATTCTTATTAAATTTTCAAGAATTATCAATTTATTATTATTTTTTTATTAAATTGGGATCTCGATAATTTATATTTAATTATTTCTCTATGATCTTGGCTACTTTAAAATCAATTAAATTTTTAAATGTCAATCTCGAGTCATTTTATCATTTTAAGCGTGCATAATTGTGACGATCTTAGAAAATTGAGTCTTAGAAAGTTGACTCGTTATAGTAGGTTTCTTGATGTGAAATCATGTTCATAAGTTTTGTTATGTTTGTAGGATGATTTTTGTCTACGTTTAGTATGTGTTATCTTGCTTTACACTATTCACATTTCTCTTGCTTACACTATTTCATATTCATTCTTATAGGTGGTATATTGTCAATGTAGCTTCAAGTGTTGCACAACGATTTTGGGTAGGGGTCACTTTTTTTTGTTGTACCAATTAATATGAAAATGTTGTGCATTTTATTTGTGTTTTGTTTTAAATCTTGGTTAACATGACCTTTGTATTTAATACTCTAGACTTGTAATCATTTTAGATCTTGTTAACTTATCTTTTTCCAAGAATGATAATCCTTTATGGAAATGAATGATTGTTTATAACTTGATTGTTTATTTATTTCTTTTATTTTCAGTTGAAATGATTTCTTTTTAGGATGAAATTATTTTATAACAAGTTCATTTATTAAATTGAGGAATTACATACTTTTTTAAATAATAAATAACTTTTAGCGACATTTTGTATAATATCGGAAAATGTGATTTCAAAGAAGTAATTGAGGCATTTTATTTTTTGTATCTTTTAGCGATGCACAAATAATATACAATGTTGATATTTTTTAAAATAAGAGATTTAGTGACGAATAATTGCGTCGCTAAAACTATGTTTAGCGACGTTGAAATATTGTCGCTAAAACGTTTAATACGCGACGAATGTCCACATCGCTAAAAAAAAGATACAACGACGCGTGGTTGCATTGCTAAAAGTGTTCCTTTTAGCGACGTGAGCGCGTCGCTGAAAATCATTTTTTTGCGACATGCTTCATTTCGTTGGTAATATCTAATACGATGCAGTATTGCCAACAGATTTTACGACGAACTTTGATGCGTCGCTATAACTTTTAGTGACGCATTATGGCTTTTTCTGACTCTTTTTCTGCGTTGCTAAAACCCTTATTTCTTGTATTTCTCCCAAGAGCCAGAAGAAAATTAGTTTTCTTTTGAGTACTCCCAAAGATGTCCATGCACCAGTTCATAGTAGATTAAGAATAGCTAGGAAGATCATGTGGAGTCTTGCCAAAATCTTCTTTATGCCTTTGTCAACTCAAAGGTAAGTTTTTCGAAAACCGTTTTTTTATGGTAAAATTCTTTTAATTAAAAGTACGTCATTGGATGCGTGCAATTGATCAATGCACTCACTTTCGCTATGTCGTGTTTCGAATTGGATCCGGGTAATTTTTTGACATATACAATGTTAAGTTTTCATATCGTTTGTATGTGGGACCTTGCATGTATCATAATACATGATGTATATATCTATAGAGGGTGACAACTATCTTCCACACCCCAAGGGTCGGTGTTGGGAGGGATCCGGCTGCTTTGAATGAGTACCATCTAGCATCAGATGTTGTTGGATACTCCGAATAAATCGAAGGCCCACACTCGTATCCAAAGGGAGATGGTTTCATGGTGGGATAAAGGTTGTTTTTTTGGCATGATAAGAAAGACGATGATTACGTCTCCAATGTCATTACCATGAGATGCATGATTGTATCATAAGTAGGGTCACCTACTGGATATTTGTTAAAAATACTCAACCTATTCTATTAACAGTTTTCAGGTAATGGGCGTAACACCCGTGGTGATTGACGAACTAGGTTACTAAGGCCATGTGCATGTTAGTTAGTTTTGTGTTTAGTCTAAAATCATGTTTTGTTGTTGTTTTAAGACTCTTAATGAATTATGTGTTTCGTGTTTTTTAATTCCTTGTTTTAAATTGTTTTTGTTTGGGATCCTAATTTTTAGATTTGAACTTTTAAAGTTTCAACTTAAGTATTTTTATGCGAGTTTTGTTCTTGAAATCTTTAAAGTTTTCTTTTGCATGCATGTAATAATGATCTTAAGATTAATTTAAGTTGGGTCGTTACATATATTAAGAAGTATAATTAACTTTTCGACATTTTAGAATTTGGTTTAGGTTGAGACTTAATTTCTTTTTGCTATATTTGCAAAACATAAAAGTTGTTGCTATGCAATTTTCTTTATTTTTTTTTTCTGTTAGATTTGCAAGCAGCTTTTTTTTCCTTCTCTTCTCTTCTCTTCTCTTCTCTTTTTGTGAGTACGGAAAAATGAATATAAAAAATAAGTATGATATAATAATAATGTTATTTTGTGAAAATTATTTTTTTATAATAAAGAATATCCTATATGGTGAATTAAGTTTTAGGAATGTATTTATTATATTCATTCAATTAAATTTTTATATGATATTTAAATACACGTATGAATATAATTTGAATGTGAATAGTTGACTTTATCAAAAGTGAAAATGTGGGAGAGAGTATCTATTTTTTATTTATTTAAAGTGAATTAAGTTTTTCCCAAAGTCAATTAAGTTTTTTCCAAAGTGAAAATGTGATACATATTGTATAGACACCGTCTGAGTTTTTCTCTCAAGCTACTACTACTTCTTTTTTCTTTTTATTTCTTTGTAATTATTGCTGTTATTATTTTTGTTTATGATGTTTGTGCATGCTTTAAATTTTTTTGATAACAGTGCATGCTTTAAATTTGCCAATAACTTCATTTTTATGAGAAATTTAACATGTTTATTAAAGTATATTCTATTTTGTCAATTCATATATGTTAAGTTATTATTCATGTTACATGATTTTAACAATTTATTTGATTAGAGATGTAATTAAAATTATTTTAGCATAATTAAAAACCTATATTCATTTTGTTTGAAAAGGGTGCACATGACAGTGGTGAAGCTCACATATTGTGGTTAAGATTGAGCCATAAAGGTTCAATTTTTTTCTCCTAAGCCATACGTGGAGAAGTGTGTGCAACTTTAAAAGAGGAAGGGCCCACCAAAACACATTAGAAACAATCTTGATGCTTTTTTCAGTTTGGGATTGTCTCATATATTTATTGGAGAATGTTTGTGGACAAAACAAGAATATTTTGTATTCTTCAAAAACTAAGGTACACTGTGACAATGAACAAAAATCCACTCATTAAAAAAAAGTGCCACAAAACAAGAATATTTTATATTCTTCAAAAACTAAGGTACACTGTGACAACGAACAAAAATCCACGCACTAAAAAAAAGTGAGGTAAACAAAAAAAAATCAATATTGACCAATTTGTATCAATGTTGATCCTAAACTTTCAATTTCATCAAATTGAACTTTAAATTTAGATAAGTATTGTAATCTTAACATTTAACTTGAAAAAGTGTAACAATTTTTACCATTTGATAATTTTTTTTTTCGAAATATCGTTAACGAAAGTATTACCATATGTGTTTAATGAATTATAAAACATATATAAGAAAAAAGATTTGATAGAATTATAAAGAAAAACAATATTAGAGCTAAATTTTTGTTGAAAGTTGTGAGTTTTGGCAAAGTTATTCAATGTTTAATTGGTGCATTAATCAAAATTAATTTTATGCAATAGTTTTATTTTATTGAAATTAGCGAGTTTACGAAAATTTTTGCATTACATTTTGCTAAAATTAATAGGTGAATTAATAAAAATTTATAACACTTATCTAAATTTATGGTTAATTTGATGAAATTAAAAAATGATGGTAAAAATTTATATAACTCGACATGTTTAGGAGGTAAAAATTGACGTTTTTTACCCCAAAATAAAAAGGGCAAAAACGATGCTATAAAGTTTTTAGATGTTCTAGTTGATTTTTTTGTGTTTGTCAATTTCTTTTAGTAAGACATATCTTGCCCTTGAGATCTAAATTGATCCACGTAGACACTCAATATATTTTACGGCAAAAAATACTCCAACATTGCTACAAAACCAAAGAAGTAAAAACTTCCATGATAGCTTACCACAAACCTAACGTAATTCAATTGGTTAAAGCATAATTTTTTCAATAAAAAAGTTTTAGAATCAAATTCCTACTATTGTTATCATGTGTTATCCTATTATTTCTTTGTTTTGTTGAACTAAAAAAAAGAAATAATAGGATAACACATGATAACAAAGTTGGCTCAATTAGGGCCATTAATATCTATTCTTTTTCATTTCTCTCTTTTAATCGTCAAATTTTGATCACTAGTCGGTACGACATATCAAATGATGAAAGCTGGTAAATATTATCTTTTTTACATAAAATCTTTACACAATTTTATCTTTATTTAAAATATTACTTTGGTTTATGAATTTTAAACTTTGGTTCCTATAATATCAAGATGTTCGTTTTTTTTATCTATGTACTCTTACTTTTCTTCATTTTAGTCTTTGTACATTCAAAACCTTCGTTTTGGTTTTTATACTTTTTAAAAGTGACCATTTTAGTTCAAGTTTGCAAAATTCTTACACACATTTTATACAAAACAAAGGCCCATCAATACAAAATTATGGCTACATTTCAAGATAAATTGTACTGTCATGCTGAAATTATGATAAAAAAAAATGAGATAAAAAGAAAATAAAGGTCTAAAATGGTCAATTTTTAAAGTTAAATGACCAAAACTAAAGTTTTGAAAGTATATGGAAAAAAAATTAAAGTACAGTAAGAAAATGAATTTTAATTTTATTAATTAGTACAATGATATCAAAACCAAAAAAAGTTAAAAGAACTAAAATAGTATATTTAAATTATTTTATTTTTTATGTCTCTGGGAAAATCGAGCCTAAACATTATCAAAAAAAAAATTGTGGAGAAACGTTGACACACCTCATTTAATTGTTTTAATTATAGTATATGTTGTGATGAAGATATTTTTTATAATTTGGATTTTTAAATTATTGGTTGTGGGAGAATGAAAGTTTAATTGATAATTTCTTCTTTTATTATTTCCTAAGTTAGAAATTTAGGAGATTAAAAGTAGTGAATTGGATAAATAAATTGGGTTCATTTGAAGGGTATTAAGTATTTTGTTTTAGAGGACTTTGTTTTAAAAGAAAAAAAAGGAAATAAGAATAAATTTGGTTTGGTGGCTTTTTTGTAATTAAGCCAAGAGGAGGTTAGGGTTAGGCTTCTAAAGTGTATCCTATATAAGAATAAGATAGACCCTAGCCACTCTCACTTTTATTTTTGCCAAAAGAAAAGGGGATCTCGATTTCCCTCTCCCAATCTCTTGATATTTCTCCCCCTTCTCTCAGCTTCTCCCTCTCTACCTCTTGATTCCTTCGTCTCTCTAAATCTCTCCCTTGGCCATACTTTTTCCACCAGAAGCAACTACAGAAGCAGCTGGTCCAAATTTGGTTTGAGTGCTCGGGATCGCAGGCAAAAGGCACGATAGGTGTTTCTTGTCTTTTGAGAGTTTTTTTGTCGTTTTCTTTCACAAATCAAGTGGGGTTTCTCATTTCTGGTAGTGAGCAGCTAAGGTCAATGAGGAGCCTCAGATCTGGAAGGTAAGATCGATAGTTTGTACGTTATTTTTCAGTTTTGTTCGGTATGGCCATTAATCATGTTTTTCCTCATTTTTACGCCTAAAAAGTTGGTTTTTGAGTGCAATGACAGGTGGAAAAGAACCCCGAGGAGCATATCTACACATTGGTAAAAATGGGACGTCGAACGAAACAATGGTGTGCCCTTATGCACTGGAGGAAGATTCTGCCCACAAGCGAAGCGTGAGCCACACGTGCAGACTTTAGGTCCCGCATGTGAGCTCGTGGTGGCTCTGTTCGGGGCATGGTTGGTGACGTTGAAACCGTAGTGACCTGAAGTTTCGGTCTGAAGACGCCTGATTCGAAAATCTGTAGCGCGTAGGGACGGTGTTCCTAAACAGTAAGCTTTTACTTGTGTTGTCCTTAGATCTTGCCTCAAAGTTCAGTAAAAGTTAGTTTAAGATGATTTTCTAAGTGAATTTTCATGTTTGACTTTATGTTGATCAAGTGATCCTTTGACCATCTTACGAGGGAAGTTATAGGACTCACTAGAGGTAAGTGACTTTTCTTACGAACCCATTAAGGCTTAGGTTGGATGATGTATGCATATGAATGTTCTATACAAATATGTGTAGGATGTCTTGTAAATAGTAAAATATGTCACGTATGAAATAGCAAACAATGATATATGATGTGGCATGTATGACTTTGATATGTTTAGATGATATCCTACTATATGTATTAGCATGCTTGAGAATTGTTTACTGAATTGTGATGTGGCGATGCTTACTTTGGTATGACATGCATGATGTGAATGCTAAGATTTCATGTTGTATGTATGTGGGACCTTGTATGAACCATAGAACCATAAACCATGTTTTGTAAGAGGGTGAGAACCATTTTCCACACCCAAAGGATCAGTGTTGGGCGGAAATTCGACTGTGCTGAATGAGTGTCATCCAGCATCAGCAACAGTCAACTTCCCCCATTTAAATCGAGGGTCCAACACTCGTATTCAAAGTGAGATGACACCATGGTAGGGTAAAGGTAATTGTTCACCCAACATAATAAGCACAGTATACTGTCAACCATTGAATAAGACTACTTGTTGAATTTGCATGAATGTGTGTGTGTAGGTCCAACTCCGTAGGTGGGGTTACTTACTGAGTATTTGTTATCGATTTTTTTTTTCAGGTAATGAACATACCATGCATGGTGGCTGACATGCAAGGTTACAAAGCCATGGAGTATTCCTCATGTTTTCCCTTTACAAACATTTGTCTTTACTTTAGATAAATTTTTGGATGTTCAAATTATTTCTATGTTTTGATGTTGATGCTTTCATATGCATTTTTTATTCTAGTTTGGGATCCAGCCCCTTTAAAATTTTGGAACTCTAAGTTTTCTAATTAAGTATTTAAAATAGAGTTTGAATTTTAGTCTTTAGTTGTTTATGCATGCATGTAGTAGCGGTCCCAAGGCTGTTTTAAGTTGGGGTGTTACAAAAGTTCCCCTTCAATATACCTAATGAACATCATAACAAAAGTGAAAGAAGGATATACGATAAAAGGAAAAAAAAAGGGCACTATAGATTTATTTACGTTCACCTCCAATTTGGGCTAACCTGAATCCCTTTAAAGTTCTACATGCATGTCAAATCGAGCATAGTTCAATTGTTAAAGACATATCTTCCTAATCAAGAAGAGATCATGGGTTCAAATTCCCCTACCCCACATATTGTTGAATTCAAAAAGAAAAAAAACCTTCTACATGCATGAGAGAAATTAAGAAATGACAAAATTTGGCTACATATTGAACTACCAGTGTATAAATATCTTCTTACACACCACCATTATGTTTAATTTTAACAACTAAGAAAAAGAAGATTTTTTTTTTCATAAAAATAAATAATTATCAAATTTTTAATGGTGGTGAGTAGGAAAATATGTACAATTATAGTTGATATAAAAAAATTGATCTACACATGCTTTTTTGTAATAAAAATAGGATAATTATTCGTATTATTTATATTTGGAAAGAAAAACACAACTTGCATTATTCTAGTCCTACATAAAAATAGAGATTCTTACCACATCAAGAATAATGGGATAACTACACACTATGAACATTCTAAGAGACCCATTTCGTAAAACTCTACAACTAAAAATATTTTTTCAAAAATGGTTGGAGGCCCATTTTAGTGAGAAAAAAAATATCAAAATAACCCATTTGCACATCGTTATTATTTAAAAAAAGAACCCAAAAATCATACCCACGAACGAGTGATTCAAGGAGCATTTAATAAAAAACATTCCAACAATATTTGCTTCACGTTTGGGATTATTTCAAAATCAAAACTCTTCAAAACTATCATTTTTTTCTCCCAAAAATTGTGATTTTCTTCAGCTGCAACGCCCAGAAATTCTGCGATTCATCTTCTTCGTCTTCTTTCGTTTCTTCAAGTCTTAATATTCTTCCTCAAACGCATTTGAAAAAGGTACAATTCTTTCATCTTCTTACTCAGTTTATTTCAACATTTATTTCAAAACACCATATGATTTCTTCAGCTTCATCTTTTTCAACTTTGTAAATCATTTGCAATAGGAAACTTAGGTTTTAGTTTTTATTTGTAAAACACCGTCTAAATAAAGTTTCATGAGTGTGAAACTTGAAATTGATACAGTATTGCATGTCTGGTTCAGTTTGAAGCTTTAATTTTTTAACTTTGGAATTTTGGGTATTTATTTTGAAAAAAAGATATAGTTTATATTTTTTTAAATAAGTATGAATAAATCATATTCGGTGTGAAGCTTGCATTTAGCTTGTTCATTGTTCAAAATTACATGAAAATAGAACTATGGGGTGTATTATTCATATTGAGTTTGAATGTTCATTGATTTATGTATTAAAATGAAAGCTATAGAGTTTGACAAATGAAAAAATCATATTGGGTTGAATGTTCATTGATTTCTGTTTTAAAATAAAACTATGTGGTGTATTACTCATGAAATCAGAGTTTTAAAATTCAAAATGCACAAGAAAAATGTATGAATTGCTTTTCAATATATATATATATATGAATTGAGTTTGAATACAAAGTAGATACAAATGAAAACATCATATTGAGTTTGAAATATTCATTTGTTGCGGCTATGAGTTTGAAAAAATCATAATAAAAAATCATACGAAGTAGATTCTAATACAGAAGGTGGGTCATTGTTGGTTTGAAAAAATAAAAAACTTCTCTACTACTGCTATTGCACCATCTGGAATTATCTGTATAAAAATATATAGAGTTAATGAGCATGTATGAAAAATACATATGTAGTATATATGAAAAATTTGACATATTAATAAATGTGCGGGTGTGAAATATTCAAGCAATATATACATGGTATATGATACATAAACCTATTGTACAAAATGTATAGTTGAGTGATAAAAGATTTGCCGGTATATATACTATAAGCATAATATATATTAAATGAAAATAAATCAAAGTCGTTGATACAAGATAATGTAAATTGAAGAAAAAGAAAAATGACGTAAAATATTGTTCCATTTACTATTAATAATTTACAATGAAAAGGAAACATAACTAAATTAAATCAACATACTCATGAAAATTGTACAAGTCTGAACAGCTTGAAAGATGATCAAAATCAATGAAAACAGTAGTAACATTAGAATGGTGGCAGTAAAAAATGACGGCAGTGATAAACGACAGTGGTGACAAACGATAGAGGAATAAACAGAATTGAAGAAATGGAGAAGAGTTACTAAATTGGAATGAACGGTAGAATTGAGAAAAAATGGACAAAACAACGTAAAAAAATGGGAAGGGAGAAAAAACCTAAAAAATTCTCTTTGTAGGGGTTATTTACTTAATTTAAAATTAGAAATTAATTAAAAAAAATATACAAACAGATTTACTAGAGGTAAAAAAGAAAACAATCAATGATTGTATTAATTGTGAATTGCTAGCTAAAGATAAAAAAGGAATCAATAATATGATTTAGTGAAATAAATAATAGGTATATAGAATAATGGTATTTTGGGAAAAGAAAATCAGTAAAAAAAAATGATTAAATTCAAAAGTGTAAATATTATCGACAATAGACTTTTGTGAAAATGAGATTTCAAATATAGCTACCCAGCACAATTTTCAAAAAATATAATACTTTAGACTTTACTTATTTGGGCATGGTTTTGGGTTTTTTCTTGAACTTGAATCACACTAATTTGATTATTGGGCTATATAAAGTTTTTCTTGGGCTAGTTGCATGAATAGCAATTTTTTGAAAAAAATTTATAAATATAGTAATGCTTTTTCGAATTTGCAAATAGAGCAAAAAAATATAAAATCTGATTTTTGTTTTTTATTTTTCCAATTTTACCATTGTTAGTATATTAACATGTATATCAGTAGTATATCTAATATACTTTTGGTATATCAGTCAACTGATATACTTTATATTTGATATATCAGTCAAGAGATATATACTTTATATTTATTTATATCATTTGACTAATATACCAAATATGAAATATAGCAGTTATATAATTTATACACCAAATTTACCACTCATATACCAAATTTATCAATAAACAAGTGTTCATACATTTGTTCTTATTAGTGGATTTAATTTGAATTTTTATTCATTTGTTTCAGAGCATTATTTTTCAAGTACATTATCATTAATTTATAATGGTTCAATTCATCATGTTGATAAACTATTGATACACCTATGTTACACTTGAAATTGAATTTTGAATGGGTATTGATAATATACTTGAAAAAATGTATCTTTTAAAAGTACTGATATACTAATGATACACCAATGTTATACTTGAAAAGATTTTTAATTAATGTTATATACTACTAATACACCAATATTATACTTGAAATTTTATTTAGAATGAATACTGTAATACTTCTGATATACTAATGATATACTTGAAATTATTTTTTAATGAGTCATACTTTATTTATACACTAATGTTATACCTTAAATAAATTTCGAATGACTGTTGATAAACTATTAATATACTAATAATATACTTGAAATTACATATTGAATGAGTGTTGATATATTAGTGATACACTACTGATTTACTTGAATTATATTTTGAATGAGTATTGATACATCAATATTATACTTGAAGTGCATTTAGAATGAATGTTGATATACTATTGATACACTAACGACATATATTTAAAATGAATCTTTAATGAATACTAATATATCATAGATACATCAATGTTATATTTAAATAAATTTTGACTAAGTGTTGATAAACTGTTGATACACACTAATGTAATACTTATATTGTATTTTGAACAAATTATGATATATTATTATAATGTTGTATTTATAATGCATTTTGAAGTAGTACTGACATGCAATTGAAATATCAATGTTATACTTTAACTATATATTGTTATACTCGTATTTGCTATATTAACAATATCATTGATATTCTTTCTTTAACTTTAAATCTGGTATATTAGTCAATAATATGAAGTAGATCTGTTAGTTAATATACCAAATTAAATGTAACTAATGTATTATCAAAATCATATCAAAATTTCGAAAATAGAACAAATTAAATGATATACTTTATATTTTGTATCTTAGTTGACACAGATATACTATGATAAAATCTAAATACAACCATTGAAAGCGAACTAGTTGAATGAAAACAATTTCACATCAAAATGATACAAAAAAACAAAAATAATATTCACTATAATCGAAAAAAACAACATCAATCATAATACTATTAAAAACATGGTATATTTTATATTTGGTACATTAGTTGACTAAAATATTTGGTATATTAGTTGATTGTATACCAAATATAACGTATATCAATCCCAAATATAAAGTATATTAATTGATTGATATACTAAACATATAGTATATCAGATATATCTGTTGATATACATATGAAGGTAAAATTTGAATAATAAAAAATGCGGAAATCAGATTTACAAATGTTGTTAGATTTGCAAATTTGAAAACTCTTTGCTAGATTTGCAAATACTTTTCTGTTTTTTTTGGCTATCCATTACCATTTTTCGTTTTTCTTTCCCTGCAAAGCTTAATTAGAAAATTTTGTCAATAATATACCATTGATGGAAAATATTTACAAATGTGTCCTTAATTCTCAATTGTTTACAATTATATATACTGTTTTATATTTCATTCATTTGCTTTTTAAATTTCCCTCATCGCCCCATGAAATTTTTCTTTCTATCCAGACTTTAAGGTTTAGGATTTTCATTTGAGCATAAAGTAATTTAAATTTTCCTTAAAGTCCGAGTAGATGAGGAGTACATGAATGAACCAACACTACATCCGAATTAGAATGATCCTAAGACTATACAAGCATGGTTAAGAAATGCTTAAAAGAATTGATAGTGATTACCTATACCAACAAGGTGCACCTTCTTTTTTGTGGCTCAATCATAAGAACTCCAAAATTAAGCGTTCTTGGTTTTGAGCAATCTTATGTTGGGTGACTTCCTAGGAAATTTTTTTAGAAAGCATGTGAGTGAGGGCAAAACATGCTGAAAGGAACCTGTGTCAGTCTGTGGAGAAAGTCTTCACTCTCACAAATAGATCAAACCAAGTAGGTAGCGTGGCTAGATAGCAAGGGAATGTCGGAGCCAGTAACTGTCGAATTTGAATTCCAAATCTTGGGCCTCCAACGTTACATTTAGAGTTTATATTTTAGGATTTTTGTTTGTGTATGAGGTAAGTTTAGATTTTGTCTAGGGTCTAGGGGTTTTCATATATAGGCAAGGTAAGTTCAAATTTTTAGTTTATTCAAGTTTCAAAATTTTGATTTTATCTCTTTAAAGAAAACCTCACCAACCCCGTTATTTTTGTGCATGTGCATTTTTATTTTGCCTTATCTTTTGAATGTGTCACCAACAGTATAGTATGTAATCATATTTTGAAAATTGAGATATATTCTTGTAAGTATTTGTTGTAAATATGTAATTACTTTTGAAATTGAGGTATATTAGAAAATATTTATTATAAATTATATAGTTATGAAAATAACCCAGTCTTGTCTTTCAAGATTTTTTTCTTTCCACATCACTTATTGAAATATTATAAAAATAAATATTTTTACCACATAACATATAAACAATATAAATTAATATTAAATGAATCTATCACTAACATCTTCAGCATTCCGTTAAGGTTAGTTATATCATAAACTAAAAGTGAGTATTAGTAAAAGTTCAGAGATAAAAGTGCAATATTTTGAAACTTAATGATGGAAAAGAAATTAAACTCAAAACTCAAAGATAAAAGTGTGACATTGTAAAACCTATAGACCTAATAGAAACAAACTCAAATTAAAGAACGAAAAT
>JAOANK020009989.1:0-21934 GCA_026257165.2 Telfairia occidentalis | reverse complement strand
CATCTACTCACTGCTCATCTGCTCACTACTAACCTGCTTGGTTCACTGCTCACTCATTCTTCCCAGTTAAACAAATTCACTGTTGAGCTAGAGTTTGGCATCAACAGAGTTCATAATCTAACGCTTCAAAAACCCTTCAGTCCCAACAAATGCATCTAATGGGAATATATGAAAAAAAAAAAAGCTTCACCCAGAAGCAAGGTCAAGGGGAAAGAGCTCCACTGAGAGATTAATTATTAAAAATTAAAGGAAGAGTGTTAAAAGGGGAAAAAAAACCGCCAATAAAGAAAATAATCGGAAGTTAAAAAGATACTTCAAAATTTTCTGCGAGAGTGATCGTCATTTGGTCATCTCACCCGAATTTATTAAATAAGAATTGTGTCTCAAATTTAGTAAAGATTGTAATTCAAAATCTAAATTAAATAAGAATTTGAAATCAAATCATTTTTTATTTTGGTTTAGATCTTTTTAAGAGCAAAGTTGATAAAGATTTGGATTCAAATTCTTTTGATTTGAGTTTAAATCTTTTTTTAGGGGATCTAATAAAATACTGTGGATTTAAATCATTTTGAAAGTAAATTTGAAAAATAATTGAAAATCAAATCCTAATTCAAGACAAAATTAAATCCTTATCATAGAGTGGATAATCTTCATTTGAATCTCTTAATTATGATGTGGTTTATTGCCACAAAAAATATTGTGCATGCATCGGCAAGGCCCAAAATTAATATTTGGATGCAACAAAAAATTGGATCAATTGGCCAAATTTGGACCAAATTCATATTTTTGACAAAATTGATCAAGGAAATCGAAATTATTATTGAAATTCTATCGCACAATATTTTCGAAATTCATGTACAACCATGATTGCATATAAATTTTGAATAAGAAGTTTTGGCAAAATAGAAATTGTCATGTCATTATCACAAATTATTTTATTTATGGTCAATGAAGAATAAATGTTGTTCCTAAATTAAAATTTGAAGACAAAACAATGGCAAATCACAAATGTAACATGTCTTTTTTATAGCCATATGATCCCACTAATTGCCTAATCAAATGAATTAATTATTAAGCCCAAAATCAAAGGATAATTTGGCCCAAAAAATCAAATTAGTTTAAAATAAATTGAACTAAGCTCAAGTAAATTCAAACTCATTAAAGTAGATGAACCGAAAGTATGAACATCATAGGAAAATTGCCCAAAGAAAAGATTGGGTCTGAAGTCCAAATGAGCTAAAGCTTAGGAGTTGGTCCAAAGGCAAGCAAACTCAAACCCACATGAAACCCGTTAGAAAAACTTTATAGATAGGTAAGTTATCATTTATTTCAAGGAAAAATAGAAAATTCAAGAAAGCTGAAGAATAGAAAGACTAAAGACTCTCGAAAGAATTCAATATTCTAGACTGTCTAAAGAATTTAATACTCTGGAAATTGAAGATTCTCCAAAGATTTCAAGACTTTGAAAACTCTTAAAACTTCAAACTCTTTGAAGACTGAAATCTTTTTAAAGAAATGAAGACGCAAAGAATGAAAATTTTCTGAAGACTTTGAAGATTAAAGTTTCTTTGAAGACAAGTTGGAAGCATCTAAAGCATATAAGATTCATGTGATAAACTTTTCAAGAAAAGTGAGCTAAAAATTCAACTTTGAGAACAAGCGTTATAGTCCTCGAGTCAAATATACATTCAAGTGAAAGAATCAAATGATTATATGTTCGAGATCATACTACTACACTAAATCAATTAGCAAAACCTCAAGTTCATTCCACATATTAGATCTCTCCGAAAATCTCGTGTGAACAATATTGTATCCTTTTATTTCTTCATAAAACAAAATGAGGAAGAAAGTTTATCCCCAATATATAGTATCTTTTATATATAGTATATATATAAATATAGATATTCAATTTTAGTTTTAACTATCTGTGTTGAGTATTAAAATTTTTTAATTACATATTTTAATTTAATTTATTATATTTGAATAGATACAATAAACTTTAATCGTTTATTTTAAAATTTCAAAAATTTGTATTATAAAATGATCACAAAATAAGAATAAAGCAACAATATTGAAGAACACAAGAGGAAAAGATGGAGAGAAGAAAGTAGAGAGGAAGAGAGAATTCTCTTGAGTTGTATTTTTCAAATGTCACATACAACCACTATTTATAAGATTTACAATGGTGTAATGGTGTAGGTTACAAGATTTACGTAATTCAAAATGTGTAACCATTATAGGTATATTGGGTGATAATAACCTATGAAGGATATGAATATCTACATAATATGATATATTTATAATACTCCCCGTTAAATTTCATTGTATATAGAATATATGATTCGTTAAAACCTTACCAGGAAAAATTCAATGGAAAAAAAGAAATCCTAATAAAGGAAAAAGAGTACATCATTCATATATTTAATAATTGCCTCATTAAAAAACTTTGTTTGGAAAAACTTAATGAGATAAAAACCTATCAAGGGAAAAAGAGTGTTGTATATTTTACTCTCCCTCATGCAAGCATCATTTGAGATCTCTGAATTGAGGCATTCCATTGTTGTGCACCAACTTTTCAAATGTTACGGTAGGTAATGCCTTTGTAAAAAGATCAACTAGGTTATCTTTCAAACAAATTTGCTAAACATTAATGTCGCCATTTTCTTCGAGATCATGGGTGTAGAATAGCTCTGGTGAGATGTGCTTAGTTCTATCTTCTTTTATACATCTTCCCTTGATTTGAGCTATACATGTTGTATTATCTTAGTATAATGTTGTTGGAAGATTTTTTTTAGAAGATAAGCCACATGTTTCTCGAATGTGTAGAGTCATTGATCTTAACCATACACATTCTTGACTAGCTTCATGAATCGCAAGAATTTCAGCATGATTTGATGAGGATGCTGTTATGGTCTACTTCACGGACTGTCATGATATTGCAGCTTCTCTACATGTAAACAAATAACCTATTTAAGATCTAGTTTTATGTGGGTCAGATAAATATCTAATATCTGCATAACCAACTATATCAAAATTTGATTTGTTAGAGTAAAATAGACCCATATCAATTGTTCCTCAAAGATAACGAAGTATATGCTCGATTCTATTCCAATATCTTTTTATTGGAGAAGAACTACATTTAGCTAATAGATTTACTAAAAATTTTATATCAGGTCGTGTATTATTAGCAAGATACATAAGTATAGTTGTTGCACTTAGATATGGTACTTCGAAACTAAGAACTTCTTCATCATCTTTTCGAGGATGAAATATATCATTCTTCACATCAAGTGAACAAACTACCCTTGGAATGTTCAAAGCATGTGCCTTTATCTATGTACAATCTTTTTAAAATCTTTTCTATATAAGTTGATTGATGAATAAGAATTCCATCTGCTAAATCTCAATTTGCATCCCAAGGAAAAAAAAATTGTTCTTCCAAGATCTTTTATCTCAATTTCCTTTTTGAAATATTTTATTGCCTTTGCAAGCTATTCAAGACATCCAATTATATTTAAATCATCAACATATATAACTATAATATCAAATCCTGACTGTGCTTTCTTAATAAAGACACATGGACAAATTGGTTTATTGTGATATCTTTCTTTCAATAAATATTCACTTAGATGATTGTACCACATTCGTCTTAATTGTTTTAATCCATATAATGATCTCTGTAATATGATAGAATACAATCCTCTAGAATTTGAAATATATAATTTTGATATTTTAAATTCTTTAGAAATTTTTATATAATTTTCATAATCAAGAGATCCATATAAGTATGCTGTGACTACATTCATAAGATGCATGTCAAACTTTTCATTTACAATCAGACCAATTTTATATCTCAACATTATTGCATCCACCACTGAAGAATATGTCTTCTCATAATCAATACCTTGGGTGACCAATTTCACGTTATATCTTTCACCTCATTCTTTTCATTTCTTTTTCTCACAAATACCCATTTGTATCCCACAGGTTTTACACCTTCAGATGTTTGGACTACAGGTCCAAAAACTTCACGTTTTGAAAGTGAGGTTAATTATGCTTAGTTTGCTTCTTTCCACTTTGGCTAATCCCTTCTATGTCGACATTCTTTCACAGATCTTAGTTCAAAATTCTCATTTTCATAAATTATATCATGATCAACATTATAATAAAAATGTTGTCAACAACTACATCAGTTCAGGTCCATCTTTTATCGAAATTTCATTATTATCATCAGGTATATGACCTTCTTCCATATTCTTATGAATCATCATTTCTAGAATTTATTATAGAATATTCACTTTCTCAACTGAGTCATTTTGATTATCGACTATCTTTCTTTTTTTAAGATTCTTATATTTGGAACCTATTGGTCTACCATACTTCTAACGTACTGTAGGCTCATTAGTTGTAACAATTTGCTATGTCGGGATCTCAATTCTAGATGGAGCATTTGAAGCTGGTATATATGACTTGGCACTTTCTTAGCATCTGTAAATGCATTTGATATTTGGTTTGCTATATTGTAAATGAATTATCTTTTTAACTTTTAGTTCACATTGATCTCTATGGAGATCTAAATGAGACAATAAAGATGCACTCCATATAATTTTTTTCCCAACTTCTTAATTCCTCCTCCTTATGTTAGAAAAATTATCTCATTAAAATGACAATCAACAAATTGAGCAGTAAATACATCACCCATTAGGGGTTCAAGCCATCTAATAATTAATGGGGAATCAAATCCAACATAAATTCCTACCCTCCTTTGAGGACCCATCTTAGTACATTGTGGTGGAGTTATTGAAACATATATTGCACATCCAAAAATGTGCAAATAAGATACATTTGGCTCCTGGCCATAAGCTAATTATAATGTGGAATACTTATGATTAGATGCTGGTCTAATGCATATAAGTGATGCTGCATGCAAAAATGTACGACCCCATACAAATATAGGAAATTTTGCTCTCATATGTAATGGTCTAGCTATTAATTGCAAACGTTTTATAAAAGATTATGCTAAATCATGTTGTGTATGAAATGAGCTATAGAATGTTCAATACTTATCTTAATTTATATACAATAATTATTAAACGTTTGTGATGTAAACTCACCAACAATATCAAGACGAATGCTCTTAATTATATAATTAAAAAATTGTACCCTTAATTTAATTATTTGAGTAAGTAATCTTGTAAATGCAAGCTTTCGTCTTGACAATAAGCACACATGTAACCATCTATTGGATGCGTCGATTAAAACCATAGAATATCTTAATGGTCCACTTGGTGGATTAATATGTTCACATATATCACCATGTATTTGTTCTAAAAATGTTGGTGATTCAATTCCCACTTTAGTTGGTGATGGTCTAATAATTAATTTTCCTTGAGAGCAAACAACATATGACAATTCATTAGATTGAAGAATCTTCTGGTACTTTAATGGATGTCTATGCACATTCTCAATAAATCTACTCGTCATTATTGACCCAGGATGACCCAATCAATTATACTAAATGGTAAATATATCTAAATTCATGAACTTTGGGTTAATTGTTGCATATGTTTCACTTACTCGTATATGAGTATAATATAATCTTGAAGAAGTAGACAGTGTTTCTAAATATATTTTTCATGTGAGTTAGTGAATGTAATATAAAGGTAGTCTATATTTTTTTTACTATTGATCTCAATATAATAACCATTAAAACGTATATTTTTAAAATTCAACAAATTTCTTTTTTGATTTACTATATAACAAGGCATTATCAATAGTATTTTTTTTTTCCTCTAGACAAAATAAGATTTTTTTTTCTAAAACCTTCTATCAAGTTTGCAGAACCTGATATTGTATTGACTTTTGCTTCAAGCATTGTCAATTCAGAAAAATATTTTCTATTTTTAAGTATTGTGTGCTTAGTTGTACAATCCACTAAACATAAATCTTCATATTTTATCTTTTTATCAATCAAAGTATAAGAAATGTCTGGGATTCTTCATTAAAGAAAAAAAAATTGCAATAAGATTCAAGAATTAAAAAAGAAAACTTGAAATATAAAGCTTAAGTAGTAAATATAAAAGATAAATACTAAATAAAAATAATATTAAATTTAGGCATTCTCATAAGTGAATGAAGTACTTGCTACTCCATCAATGATGTCAATATTCTAACTAGGAGACTAAAAAAACATTGCAACTTCTAAATGTATCATGTTTGGAGGGTCCAATACATCATCATCTTGACAGGCAAAATTTGCTTTCATATTTTTTCCTTTTCTTTCAATGAGGCTCCATAGGTATCAACTAAGTGTTTTGGCATAAGACAGGTAGGAGACTAATGCCCCTTCACACCACATCAAAAGCATTGATTTTCAACACTCTTATCTTGTGGAACCTTTCCTTTATGATCATAATTGTGTGTGTGGTTTTCTTGAAATGTGAATGATTAGAGCGACCACTACGAAATGAATAATTATATCTTCCTCTACCATGATTGCGACCTCGACCACGACCTCAAGCTTGACCTCGGCTGTGATTATTAAAAGTACAGCATTTGCTTCAAGAAATGGTGTTGTATTAGTTGGTCGAGATTGATGATTTTTCATTAAAAGCTCGTTATTTTCTTCAGCCATAAGACGACATGATATAAGTTCAAAATACTTTTTAAAACCCCCCTCTCAATATTGCTGCTGTAGGAGCATAATTGAGATATGAAAAGTTGAAAAAGTTTTCTCTAACATATCTTTATCAATATTTTTTCTCCGCAGAACAAAAATTTTGAACTTATTTTTAATAATGTGGAATTATAATCACTTATTGATTTAAAATCTTGCAATCTTAGATGCATGTAATCATAATGAGCTTTAGAATGAATTTCAGTTTTTTTTATGATCATACCTTTCTTTCAAACTTCGCCATATGATATAGGGATCTTTTACTGTAAGATATTCCATTTTCAATCCCTCATGGAGATGATGACGAAGAAAAACAAATTTTGCCTTTCCTTAATTAGAGATTTTATTTCCTTCTCTAATTGTATCTCTAAGATTCATGACATCCAAAAGAATTTCGGCATCAAGCACCCATGACAAATAATTGTTACCATTGATATCAAGAGCAACAAACTCTAATTTTGTAAGATTTATCATGGTAAAACTATACAAAAGAAATGTATTTGTATTAGAAATTTAAGATACATAATAAGCATGCATCCTAAAAAAAATGGAGATAACTAACAGGTTATATTGCATATGTAAAACATATATCTAACATGAAAACATGTTATGAAATATGTAAACATTAAATCAAATAAATATATAAATAGTAAATTATGATAGTCTAAAGGAAATGTGAGTAATAGACATAACACATAATACATAAATTCATGAGATTAATATACAACAATAGAATTGAACATTGCAAAAGGAACATGTACAATCCAAAATTAGGTTACAAAAATGGAGTATTTATATATATACACATCACGAATAACAAAATATACCAATTTTCTTTTCGATTATCAAAGTAATGAGATTTTAAATATACATTCAATAAATTGCAATTTTTAGAACTATGTTATACCAAAACAACAATTGAAATATATTTATGCATTAAGAAAATCAGTGCTTAAACAAGAAACCAATTCTAACTCAATATGCTCATAAAAATTTAAATGCAACAAATAGTCAATTACACTTGAAAAAAAAAATAATAAGCAAATATTTGAACAACATTAATTAACAAAAATACTATGATCAAATATTGAATAATTAAAAATAAGGTGAATTCAAAAGATATATCATGGTAAACACAAATAATTGATCATAACATATACATTAATAAATAACGTATTGATCATATACAAATTAGTATTTTCAATGTTTAAAAAGAATACATAATGCACATAGGGTGTATACACACAAATTATGTAGAACATATGAAGAACTTTTACCACAATATATAAAAATAAAACCCTACCTTTAGAAAACAATAATGATGGAGAATCGTGCTGATAACATATTATAAAATGAGCAAAAAAATAAGAACAAAGCAACAATATAGAAGAACACAGGAGAAAAAGATAGAGAGAAGAAAGTAAAGAGGAATAGAAAATTCTTTATTGAGTTATACTTTCCAAATGTCCCATACAACCACTATTTATAGGATTTACAATGATGTAGGATAAAGGAGAAGAATGAATGTGTAACTATCATAGGTATAATGGGTGATAAAGGAGAAGAATGAATGTGGATTTATGTAATCTATGGAGGCTATGAATGCCTACATAATATGATATATTTATAATACAAATGACCTATTTTATCAATTCATTTTTTCCATATAATACTTTTTAGAAACAATAATATATACTTTATTTCAAAAAATAAATATGAGTACAATTTTTGTCCAACTATACATTTACTTTTTAGTTTTAATATTCTATTGAATATTTTTTCAATCATATCATTAAAAATTATTTCAAAACATTAACATGTGCAACACATGCATCTAATGCCAACTAGTTTAATAAAAGTAAAGTAACAAAAATAAGAAACAACAATGGGTCAACAACTTTATTTTTTTGCTTTTTAAACATATTCATTTCTATTTGTATATTTGATATGAAAAATATCAAATTACATGGTACACAGTCAAATATATTGGTAAGAACTTGTAAATAAAAATGTAACTATTGATCGTTATGATTCATTAATAAAAAAGAAAATATTGACGGTTGTTAATCATCAACAATACATCCTTTTAGTTGATGGTTGGAAACCATCAATTCTGATATTGTTAATGACAACTAATACTCATCCATAAAGCAAGAACTATTGACTGTTTTAGCCGTTTCAATGTAAATGGAACTTTACACAATTTTCGTTAACAATTAAAAATTGTCAATATTTAAGTGTTTATTAATGGTTCTTAGTTGTCAATAAAAATGTCAATATTGACGGTTTTTAACTGTAAACTAAACATATGAATTATTACAGAAATTAGAAAATCGATCTCTAGGGGACGATACTCGATCTTGACTATTTTCTTAACCCGTGCACTTGTGATGGCTCTACAAATTTTGATGGTGCTTTATAATTCTATTAATATTGAAAGAAAAGTGTTCGATCTCAATTTATGGTGTATTTTACTTGTTTTTTCTATTTTTGTGTGGGCTTTTTTTAGTGCATGTGTGTTGTCTTCCAATATATGCTCTTAAAGGGATGCTTTAATATCAACTATAACTCAAAAGAAAGACAAGTCATGCCCAAGTATAAACAATCTATAAGTAATACTAGAGTATTCTAGGATATCGATCCACATGGA
This sequence comes from Telfairia occidentalis, assembly GCA_026257165.2. Taxonomy (NCBI): domain Eukaryota; kingdom Viridiplantae; phylum Streptophyta; class Magnoliopsida; order Cucurbitales; family Cucurbitaceae; genus Telfairia; species Telfairia occidentalis. The sequence goes on along the minus strand of JAOANK020009989.1, from coordinate 12,608 downwards.
GATTTTTCAAGATTAGACTCGATTCTAACAATTATGCTGACTCTTCCAATCAGAAAGGTATTTATAAGATGTAGTGTTTTTGTCAGAGAAAGGAGGGGGGGGGGGCAGAGGAAATTAATTGAGTAGAAGGAATAGGTCTGGAAAAATATTCAAAGGTATGTTAAACAACGAAAGTTAAGAGAGGGTAGTTAATGACTTTTAGACATGCAAGGTGACACAATGCTACAACTTTTTCTGGAGAAATTGACACTCTACCGTAAACTGGATATCTCTGCATAATTACTCTTTTGAGCACCCTACACTCTGGGTTACACCTGTTTTATGTCTAAACGCAGGTATAAGCATGAGAGAATGAATTCCAAGACTTTACAACTTCAACACTATGTCTACTGCATCTATGGGAAGGGCAAATAAATCCTCTCACTGTTGCATTCCTTGAACGAAGTCGACTAAACATATACCTACCAGCATATGACTAGCTAGTACGTTACCTCTGGTGGCCAAATGGGAAAAAAGTCTTTAGCAATAAAGGTAATTCAAAGAAACAAAATTAATATTCTCATTCACCAAAAGAAAGCTATAAAAATGTTATTCGAACATGAATACTATCATCAACTACCCAAGTGGGTATTTAGATACTATTCATTTTGAAAAATAATACAAGCACTAATTCAACAAAATGGTAACTGAAATTCAATAAATGCAGAAATAAAAATAACTAGAATGTAAAGATAGCCTGCATAAGAATGATAAAGAGGCGTAGAAATTGCTTCTCAACTAGTTTCTCCTCGGTTATTAGGAACTCCTCCGTCGAGAAAATTTCTTTCCCTATCTCGGCTTCTTTTCCGGTGGCTTGTCCTCAAATTTTGTGCCTCATGCCTTAAATAGTGGATGCAAAATGACCTAAAGCTCCCTCCTAAGGTCCCACGTGTAAAGAAGAGGGAAATCATACCTCATTTAGATGTCACACGCACCTTACAAAATATTTAGTTCGTACACTGGGAAATTCTAGGAAATATTATGTTTGCCCTCTTGCTAGAGCATTGTGCTCGGGCGAATGCTACCGCATGATACCGCTTCTTATACTTGCATCTAAATTATTTCACCTTCTTCTCGCTGCCATAAATCCAAACCCGAAATTCAATAAAAAAAAACTATCAGGAAGATCAATTGGGAACAATAGAGTATTCAAAGCTTAAAATCATGCTTTTCTTATCTAATATGATTGGATATACACTCATTTAACTCAATTTGGAGCTATAATAACTCTCTTTTGGAGAGTTATCACACTCCCAATCTTGAATCTTTGCTTGTCCTCAAGCAAAACATACAAATAGTTAACAAAAACAACCAACTATGTAAATCCTAACTAATAAGTATCGCGACTTCGTAAGGATGGTTTTCTCAGCTTTCTGCACAACCCCAATGCGTTTCTATCTGGCCGCTTTATTAACTTATCTCTAGTTGGTTTTTCTCTAAGACTTCCAATTAAATCGTAGGCTGCTTTTTCTATCATGAAACTCTAGCTTCCAGTGTTTCACTACTCAATTCCAATAGTTACTTGTATTTCCTGAGAAATCCTTAAATTTATGCAAATGCTTACTTGCACCAAAATTTAAACGACTTTAATTATTTTCCCCTTTTATTTTATTTATTATTTTTTATAAAGAGGCAAAGGGTAATGCACCGCCTTCGTTTTGGCTTTCCCCCACTTTCTAGATGCAGAGCATCCAACTACAAGTAATACAGTAAGAGGGGAATGATGTATCACTTTCGTTTTGGTTTGCCCCCACTTCCTAGGTGCTGAGCATCAAATTGCGAGCAATACACCAAACCTTTCTCCTTTTCCTCTTTCTACTTATTTATTTATATATATTTTTTAGATACAGAGGATATTCATTTGTCTTACAAAACAACATAGCACAACACTAAGGCTATGGATCATGATAACCACCCCCAAGCTTGAAGTTGTCAATGCCCTCATTGAGGACTAAGGGGGAGAAAGACTATGCACGACATGGCTAATACATAATAAGTAGTATATTGGGAAAGGGTTTAGAGAAGTCACAAATTAAAGAGGAACATTCTAAGTGAGGCCCTATCGGCTAAGTGACTATCAAGGAAAGGCAAGGTAAAAAATACAACTGAGGCTAATTGGGCACACTCAAAGAAAGCAACCTAGAGATAAGCTTCTAAAGGTGGCTACATGTGGGCACAAGTAAAGCTATACAAAAAAATTTCATCCTTAAAGCTATCCATACACACGGACACTAGCCAAGGCATACAATAGTTGGGTCCACTTAATAGGCAGGAAGATTATTAAAGGCATCAAAATATTACACACATTTTTTTTTAAACAGAACAAAGTAGTAGAAAATAAACTAAAAACAAAAGGGACAAAAATAACACAAATAGGCAGCGAAAAACACTATGGTACTTGAAAATAAGGAAGATTACAACGAGCAAAGTTGGCGTACATTGCCAACTTTGAGACAAAATACGATTTCAGCCAAGAGGAAGAACATATGTACGTGTGATTGAAAGATAGATTGAAAGAGAGGCTTCCCTTAAATGTTTAGTGGTCCTCTGCATCAGACTCTTGCGCATTCTTACTTTTGCACGAGGAGAGCGACAACAACGGCGACATGTGTGCATTCTTCAACTGGAAAGCTTGGTGCCACATTCGATCCCACTTTTTCATACATTTTACTATGCACTTCTGCCGCTTTGCTATCTTCTTGACCTTGGCGTAAAGCAGCTGCAGCATTGTTGTGAAAGCTTAATTGCATGTGGCGTCAAAATCGTCCAAGTGTGTTGATTGTGTAGGAGCAGCGATTGTTGAGTTCTTAGGTGGTGGTTGTGTTTCTTTTTCAGAAGTATGGGCATCCACTCCTCTATAAATTTAAATGATCGTTTGCTAATCAATTTCAGTCTTCTTTGAAAGTTGATCATCAGAATCCTCTAGAAGAACATTTGCCTTGAGACATAAACAAAAAATGAGTCGAGGGAAGAACAACTTTCTTGCTCGCTTGCGAGCGCAACTTCTGATCTCGACTTGTACCAATTTACGGTCAACTTCGATTCTTTGGAGAATGTCATAGACAAGCATAATCTGATCATACGAGATTGAGGAGTCATGAGTAGTTGGCAGAATACGATTCTTCAGAAAATACAACCAAAAGGTGCCCTACGACGTCAGGATTGAAGGGAGAAGAGAATACACACCAAGTTTTGAGATTTGCAATTCAGCAAAATCTATGAGAACTTTTGCCAAAGGAGCATCCAAATCCTTTGGTTTTAGGGTAGCACATAGACGGTTGACTTATGGGTTTACTGGTGGAGTAAAACCTAGAAACTATTGATCACTTTAGTGGAGAACTTTATCTTCTTGCCTCGAACCAACGCAAATGTCTGCTCCTCTGATGTTGGCATAAAACTCACGTACCAGCTGGGCAAATCCATACCTTGGTTTGCCACAAAATTGTTCCCAGTTATTAATCTAAATGATGTCTCCAATATACGCAACACCTCAAAGTTTGCTGGTAAGATTCCTTGTTTAGCGAGGAATTCGTTTTTTTTCCAGTGCTTTTGCTCTCTTCTAAACATAGTTGATGTATCTTGTGAATTGATGTGTCTTTTCCTCTTCAATTTTCTTGCCTTTGTCTTTGTGAATATTCTTCTTTTGTGCACTGGAAGCTTCTCTAGAACTTTGCTCACCTTTCCATGCTGTCACTTTTCTCTTCTTTAAAGCTGATAGAGGTAAGTCAGTTTCTGATGATCGGGTTGATGATGCTTTAACTTCATTACACTTCCTCTTATTTTTCTTCTTCTTCCTTTTTCTCAACTGTGGCGACATCTGTGTGTTGGGTGGCAGGTTTAGGCTCAGGTTCCTGTTCAGGTTGCTGTTTTAGCTTAGGCTCTACATACCAATCGTTGAAGGGTTTTGCAACTGGGACTGAATGACCTGTCTCCCCCAAATCCTCTTCCAGATTTAACTATATTGTATCGCCTTAACTGTGAGATGGCACTTCCTTCGACATAATCTCCTCTCTAACAGGCTACATTTATATTTAGACAGATGTCCTTTGGTCTCTGCAATGCCTTAGCAACTTTCCAAAGGCGTATGATGGCAATATTCTCTAATATGGTTGAATCAATTATGGAAGTGTTTATAGACGATTTCTTACTCTTTGAGAATTCCTTCACATGTTTAGAAAATTTAGGTAAAGTTTTGAAAAGATGTGAAAAGGCAAATCTGATTTTGAATTGGAAAAAATGCCACTTCATGGTGAAAAAGGGCATTGTTTTAGGCCATAAGATTTCTGAAAAAGGAATAGTAGTGGATAGAGCCAAGATTGAAAACATTTAGATGATGAAACCAAATTATGTTAAAGGAATTAAAAGCTTCCTTGGCCATGCAGGCTTTTATAAAAGATTCATCAAGGATTTTTCTAAAATCTCTAAGCCTTTTTTGCATGTTATTAGAAGCGAACAGATCTTTTTAGTTTGATGTAAATTGTTTAAAAGCTTTTCAGGTGTTGAAGAAGGCATTGATCATTACACCAATCATTTCATCACCTAATTGGAGTTTACCCTTCGAGTTGATGTGTGATGCAAGCAATTATGCTGTTGGAGAAATGCTAGGATAGAAGCATGACAAGATTATTCATCTAATTTATTATGCCAGCAAAAATTTAAATAAAGCACAATCGAATTACACAACTATGGAGAATGAACTTTTAGTAGTAGTTTTTGCATTTGAAAATTTAGATCGTATCTAGTAGGTTCTAAACTTACTATTTTTACAGATCATGTAACAATTCGTTGCATGTTGGCGAAGAAGGATGCAAAGCCAAGGTTTATTAGATGGGTGCTCCTACTACACCAGTTTGACCTAGAGATTAAAGACAAGAAAAGTTTGGAGAATTATGTTGTAGATCATCTGTCAAGAGTTGAGCAAACAAAAGAAATGCTGCAGCAACCAAAGATCCATGACTGTTTTCCAGATGAACAGTTGTTCACTATAGCTCAAATCACAAATATTGAATTACCTTCCAGATAATTATGAAAATAATTTGTGGGATTTGAGGATGACAGAATGGAAAAATATATTTGAATTATTCGTTTATTCAACCAGATGAACAGTTGACTGTCTCTTTCCTCTAAATTCTCTTGTTTTTAATTATTTCCATTAGTTAAATTATCTTGCTTCTCTTGTTTAATTTCTAAAAAATAAAATCTCTGCTGCTATTAGTGTTGGACCACCCTCCCCTGATATTTTGTAACCCTGCTCTTTTGAATGCGATATAATTTGGGTTGGGTATAAATATGTCTTCATCAAGCAGTCTAACTGTTCTCATTAGGATAAATTCATGCATACTAAGCAAACTATCTGATTCAACATTAATAGAATATAATATACCTTTTAGTGTGAGACAACATTTGACTAGTATGAGAGCCTTAACTTCTATTTCTTATGGTTGAAAACCTATTGACTTAGACTCTTTTTGCAGAGCTAAGTCCACTATTTTGCCTAGTTTTAAGAATATGCTTTTAGTATAGTTGATCGCTGAGGAAACTTTGCGCTAGCAATTAGAGGATTATTTTGTTTGCTCGATCAAACGTGTCTAGGATCTTTAAACTAAGTTTGGGGATTCCAACCTCTAACTTTATTGTCCAGCACATTGAGGATAATATGTATTTTAAGTTTAGGGATGCTGCGTCCTTTTGGTCCTTTTTGAACCTTACTAAATGCTCTTGAAATTGTAAAAGTGCATTCTGCTGTTTTTGGTAGTACACACTTCTCCCTTTAGACACTTGTTTTCTTCTTGAAAATTAGGAGAAAGGTGAACATTAAAAAAAAAAAAATTAGAAAAAGGGAATTACGAGGGATGAATGTTGCCTGAATGTTACTATATCTTTAGAATAAGAAGATTTGCTACCAATAATATGAATGAAATTTCTGATAAGTGATAAGTCATGAAAAAGGCTATGACTTGAAGGGAACAAAATCTTTGCTGTGTAAACATGTTTTGAGAGAGCATTCTGTGAGCAATTTTTGTAGACTGAAATCTTGGTGATTCGAAGACAGGATGGAGAAGGGAATAAGATGAGAATCTAATGGAAGAATTGTACTGTAGGACTGATGACTTGGAAGTTAGCTAACTAAGAGTTAGAACCGCCAGAATAAGTGAAATTTGGGGCATGTGCAAAAAGATGAAGAGAAGGTAAGGGATTGACCTGGAAGAGATGTGAAATAGCTTGATAGTTGATAGTCTTTCATTGAATTGTTTATCTAATTCAACTAAAGGATTCTATTTGCGAGAACAATCTATTTGATTCTCCAGAAGTCTAAAGCATTACTCAAGGACAAGCAATAATTCAAGTTTGGAGATTTGATAACTCTCCAAAAGACAGTTATTAGGAGTCTGTTACCCTAGATTTCATCTCATTTTTGGAGTAAATTGTCTTTAATCTATGAAATAATTGCTTGATTTATCCTTATTTTGCATATAAGACTTTTGAAACCTTCATATTGTTGCATCATTTTATTTTTGCCAATATTTGAATGAAATAGAATGAATTCAAGGTTGATTATTGTTGATTCTAGATATTTTATTTAGTAGATAAATGCTGGAGCATTATTTTAGCAAAATTATTGATCAAACAATTCTGTAGCAAAACAGACACAGAGATCTGCACGAAAATAACAAAACTTCAAATATGAAAACAAATCTCTCTTTTGCAGAATTAATCAACTGTTGGATGCAAGCCATGTGGGCCATTTAACCTAATAGGTGTCCTAATCATAATAGAAAGCCTATAAATAGGAAAGGAGATCGCCAAAATGAGGAGTTTGATTAGTTTCGATTGAATAATTCCATTCTTGAAGTTCGATTTTCGATTTCAGTTTTCAGTCTTTTTCTTCCACATAGTTTTCTTTTATCGTTACTACTATTCCTGAATTTTTATAGAGAAGAGCTTATAGAAGGCACAAACTTGAGGAAGGTTGAAGCAGAATAACTGATTCTGACTATCGAATTCGTAGAGCAACTGATTTCTACAACTCTCTAGGATTTTCCTTCATCATGAACTCATTTATTATTATGTTTATTTGTTGCTGCCTTTTATTTATCTTAGCATAAACTAATCACCTTTGAGTGAGGATTAAGGGAGATATTGGTGAACTAATTTAGGATTTGAAGTAAAGTTCATTAGCCTCTAGATTAGGTTAGTTGATGGCTAAGTGAGGAGGTTAGGGATAATCACTTACCTAATGTACAAAACAACAGGTTTAACTCATATAGGTTAATGAGAATTAACTTAAGTTAATTGGGAGATCTGAGAGGATTCCGAGACTATTGTTGTATGATTCGATCCGACAATTCTTTTGCTTCAGCATTCTGCTTTGAGAAAAATAACATGTTACCTTAAGCTGAACCCATTCATTCTCATCATTTCAACAGTAAAAGCATTCTTTTTATTATATCATTTAATTTAGTCCAACATTAGTTATAAAAATTCACAAACTAATTATCTTTTGTTATTCTTTGAATTCACAAAGAGGTTAAGTCAAGATAGTTCAAAATCTACCACTAATCCCTTTGGAAACGATATAAATACTTATCACTTGTTGTAGACTGTGTACACTTGCACATAGCTTTATGCATTTTTGTCATTTATCGCACATACACAAGTTTTTGGTGCCGTTGCTAGAGATCATGAATTCTGACTATTTTTTAGTTTGATTCTTGTAGTGAATTGGAGCTATGTGATTGCAACGCTTGGTGTATGAATATTAATTTTGATTTGGAAGTTGAATTTGATCAAGAAATCGAAAGGACCTTAAGGAGAATAAGGAGGGAGTTAAGAAATTGATTAAATTTAATGAAGCAACATCCTTTACCTCCAGGAGGACTTATGGAGCAAGCAAATCAACAAACTAACACAGGAGGAGTTCCATTACTTGGTGTAGCAATGCATCAGCAAATTAGACCAGTGGATCAGGTTGAAATTCTATTATTTTAGACAATGACGTGGAGAGAACCATTAGAGACTATGTAGTCTCTATGTTTGATGAGTTAAATTCAGATATAGTCAGTCCAAATATTCAGGCAACGAATTTTGAAATGAAGTCTGTGATGTTTCAGATGTTGTAGACAGTAGGTCAATTTCATGGCTTACCTGCAAAAGATCCACACTTACATTTGGAAAAATTTCTTGGGAGTGAGTGACTCGTTCATGATTCAGGGAGTTTCTAACGATGCCCTATGATTATCTTTGTTTTTGTATTCATTAAGGGACAGAGCAAAAGCATGGTTAACAATATTTGCTCCAGGATCCCTTACCATATGGAATGAATTGGCTGAAAGATTTCTGACTAAGTATTTTTCACCTACTAGAAATGCCAAACTCAAAGCAAAGATTGTATCTTTTTAGGCAGTATGTGGATGAACCTTTTAATGATGCTTGGGAACGATATAAAGAGCTCCTTAGGAAGTGTCCTCACCATGGTTTGCCTTACTGTGTTTAACTGGAGACATTTTACAATGGTTTAAATTTAACTACACAGAGTATGGTAGAGCTTCAGCAAATTGTGCTTTACTATCAGGAACTTATAATGAAGCATATGAAATCTTAGAAAGGATGTCAACCAATAGTTGTCAATGGTATGATTCAAGAACCAATTGTCGAAGATGACCACAAGGAGGGATAGAAGTTGATGCATTAACATCCATTAGGGTAGACATTGCCTCCTTGACCAACATGATCAAAACTCTACCTTTGGGGAATGTTACATAGTAGAACGCTACTGTGAATCAATTTACAATGGATTCATGCGTTTTATGTGGAAAATGGTATACTTGTAAATTTTTCCCCAGCAATCTAGTATCAGTTTGTTACATAAGAAGAAATAATCTACATTCCAACACTTATAATCCTGGGAGGAATCATCATAATTTCTCTTAGAATCAAGGAGGCAATCACCATGATCCTCCAATGCAGTAGAAGGGGAAATATCGACTTGGAATTGGGCAATAGAATCAACAATTTGTGTTGTAGCATAATAGGCTGTTGCTGAAGCAAAATTCTAGTAATACATTGGAAAATCTGATGAAGATGTACATGGCTAAAAAATGATCTAATTATTTATAGCCAATAAGCTTTATTGATGAATTTAGAGATTTAGATTGGACAATTGACAAGTGAGTTAAAGATTCGACCTCAAGGAAAACTTTCTGCAGATATTGAAAATCCTAGATGGGAAATTAAAGAGCAAGTACAGGCTGTAGAACTCAGAAATGGAAAAACCATGATTGGAACAAGTTCTTTGCCACAACAAAAGAGTGTAAATCAGAATCCTACTAATCAACAAGAGAGAGTGAGCAGTGAGGCAAGGATTGAAGAAACAACAGGAGACAGAGATTGAAAAACTTATTCCGTGTGTGTGATGAGTGATAAAAACACACAAAACAATGTGTAAGTATACACAGTCTGCAACAAGTGATAAGTATTTAGATCGTCTGTACAAGGATTAGTGGTAGATTTTGAACTATCTTGACTTAACCTGTAAGTAAATTCAAAGAATAACATAATATAATTATTTTATGAATATTTATAACTAATGCTGGAATAAATTAAATGACATAATAAAAAGAATGCTTTTGCAATTGAAACAATGAGAATAAATAGATTCGTATTAAGATAATATGTTATTTTCCCCAAAGTAAAATACTTAAGCAAACGAACTGTAGGATCGAATCACACAAAATAGTCTCGGAATCCTCCTAGATCTCCCAGTTATCTTAAGTTAATTTCTATTAGCATATATGAGTTAAACCTATTGTTTTTGTGTATTAGGTGAGTGATTTTCTTTAACCTCCTCACTTAGCTAGCAACTAACCTAATCTAGAGGCTAATGTGTTTTAAAAGTAATCTACTCCTCATATTTTCTCGCGAAGCATAAAGAAGCTATTTATGCATGTTGGCAAGGCAAACATAAACATTAAACAATATGAAACACTACTAAACAATTAGATCTGTAGACTTTACTTCAAATCCTAAATCAGTTCAACAACTTCTCCCTTAATCCTCACCCAAAGGTAATTAGTTCATGCTAAAATAAATAAAAGACAACAACAAATAAACATAAACAGTAAATGAGTTCACGTTGAAGGAAAATCCTAAAGAGTTGTAGAAATCAGTTGCTCCACGAATTCGATAGTCAGAATCGATTATTCCACTTCAGCCTTCACGGAGTTTCTGCCTTCTACAAGCTCTTCTATGAAAATTCAAGAACAACAGCAATGGTAGAACAAAACTCTATGAAAGAAAAAGACCAAAACCTAAAATCGAAAATAAAACTTCAAGAAGCGAATTCTTCAATCAGAACTAATCGAACTCTTCCTTTTGGCAGCTTCCTTTTCTATTTATAGGCTTTCAGTTGTGATTTGGAAACCTAATAGGTTAAATCGCCCATGTGGCTTGCATCCATTGGTTAATTAATTCCCCAAAAGAAAGATTTATTTTCATATTTGAAAATTTGCTATTTTTTGCACGGATCTCTTTGTCTGTTTTGCTTCAGAATTGCACGATCTATAATTCTGCTAAAATAATGCTCTATCATTTATCTGCTAAACAAAATATTTAGAACCAGCAGTAATTAACATTAAATCCCTTCTATTTCAGTTAAATGCTTGCATAAATAGAATGATGCAACAATATGAAGGTTTCAAAAGTCCTATATGCAAACAAAGATAAATCAAGCAATTATTCCATAGATCATAGGAAATTTATTAAAAAAACGAGATGAAATCTAGCCTAAAAGACTCCTAATAACTCTTTTTTGGAGAGTTATCATCCAATGCATGAAATCTATTTTTAAGACACCCTCTCATAATGTCATCTCCATTTAATTAGGAGTAGGAGTAGTTTAATTAAATTTCTATCTTGTTGATCGATTCCCTAGATAAAATAAGGTGTTAGTAACTATGGTACTTAATCAAATTAGAAACCCAATCCCAAGATGACAATCGATACTCAAATCCACTATATTATAACTTACACCATACACTTGTGGTCAAACAATGTTGCGATCACCAGTCTTTTTTGTTGGCTTTCACAGTCTTTTCTAACATCATCTTAATTTCTCGGTTAGAAATTTTTGCTTGGCCATTGGTTTGTAGGTGGTAGGCTATAGCAACACGATACTTCAAATTATATTTTCCAAGAAGTTTCTCCATCGTTTTATTGATAAAAGTGAATGCTTTCATCACTAATTAGCACCCTGGAGTTTCGAATCATGAAAATATGTTTTTCTTTAGACATTTGGCTATAGTCTTCGAATCATTCTGAATGCACGAAATGGCTTCTACCCAACTCACCGCAAGACGAATGTAAACATGGCCTTTTGGGGGACGAAATGATCCCATTAAATCTATTCCCTATACATTGAAATTTCAACTTCCAAAATGAAATTCAAAGGCATTTGGTTTCAATTTAAGATGTTGCCAATTGTTCCTTGTGATGGTAAGAATTAAAATAGCAACAATAACCACACTAATGATGTGCAACTATACACAGACAACAACAAGTGATAAGTATTTATATCGTCTCCACAAAGATTAGTGGTACATTTTGAACTATTTTAACTCATTCTTTTTAGTGAATTCAAAGGGTAAGAAAGATAAATGGTTGATGATTTTTGTAACTAAAGCTGAATTAAATTAAATGACAGAATAAAAAGAATGCTTTTGCAGTAGGAACGATGAGAATGAATAGGTTCAGATTAAGGTATAATGTTATCTTCCCTAAAACACAATCTGAAGCAAAAGAATTGGAGAATCAAATCACACCAAAATAGTCTTGAAATCCTCCCAGGTTTTCCAATTATCTTAAGTTAGCTTCCATTAGCATATATGAATTAAACTTGAGTTTTTTTTGTGCATTAGGTGAGTGATTATCCCTAACCTTCTCACTTAGCTAGCTGGTAACCTAATCTAGAGGCTAATATGTTTTAAAAGTAATCTACTCTTATTTTCTCTCGAAACATAGAGAAGATATTCGTGCGTGTTGGTTAGACAGACATAAACATTAAGTAATAAAGCACTAGCTCTTTAAACAATTCAATTCCACAAGACTTAATTCCATTCCAATTCTGTTTAATATCATTGCCCTTATTCCTCACCTAAAGATGATTAGTTCATGCTACAACGAATAGAAGGTAGCAAACTAATAAATGAAAGCAACAAATGCATCGATAATTAAAGAACTGTAGAAAAATTATAGATTTTGGTTGTTCCATGAAAATAGTTGCAAGAATCGTCACTTCTGTTCCAACTTTCAATGGAGTTTCGTACTTCTGCAAGTTCTCCTCTGCGGTAATTCAAAGAACTGCAGCAAAAGTTGAAGGTAAACAACTACGAAACGAAATTTAGTCTCCAAAAACCGATCTCTCCACAAAACTCTCTTTAAAAAGATGATGACCACTTCTATTTATAAGTCTTTCGTTGTGATTAGGAACCTTATTAGTGTTGGGTGTGTATGTCCTAAAACTCGAATGGCTTGTAAACATATTCTATTGTCAATAAAGTTGTTATTGAAGTTAT
>JAOANK020009682.1:0-21941 GCA_026257165.2 Telfairia occidentalis | reverse complement strand
ATGGCAAATCTAAATGCCTTCTAAATATAAATATATATATATATAAATCATACTCCAAATTCAAATTCAAATCATGAAAAATTTTGGCAAAAAAAAAAAAAATTCAAAGTTGCATCAGAATTAATATTTTAATATATTTTACCATTTTATCTCGAACATATCAAAAAATTGTTTATTTCAAGATCCATTCATGCATATAAATGCATAAATTTTAAAAAGCGCATTTGTTGAGTGATCAATTTTGTGACCAATTATAAATTTACACCTATCTTCAAATTAAATTAATAAACATAAAATTAGAAGTTAAATAATATAAGTCATCCTATGATTTAATTTAGTCTAGTCCAGTTGTGCCACATGGAAGTTAGGTTGAAAGCTAAATAGACCCAAAATCACTTAAATTGAGACTAGATCGACCCAGAGAATCTACGTCAACTCAATCAGACACGAAAGTCAACCAAAATCAAACTCAAACCCAAGTCAGACCTACCAAAATTTCTATAAATAAGGGTCATTCCAATAACATCCAAGATTTTATTTAGGCCTTCAATTTCTTCATGACTCAGCCTTAAATTCATTTGGGCTCATTTAAAAATTAGGGTTTCAAACAACCTAATTTTTCTTCTCATCTTCCTCTATCTTCATAGCCACTGTCCCCGTCATATACTCACCATCTAGAGTACTTTTTTGAATGGAGTCGCTGGCAAGCCGATTTGATAAGCGTCAAAGATGCTGGATTTACAAAGCTAGAATTGCTTCTAGAATCCTTGTAAACTTACTAACTTAACAAATTGATTCCAACTAAGAGCTTAGTTAGAAGATGAATAACTCTTAGATCAAATTTAAAATCTATGATGGTCACTCTTAGATTCCAAGATGGCCCACTCCATAATTAGCTTGATCAAGAGTAATCCAATGAATCGGTTTAATCATCAAACCTAAAGCAAGATTTGAAAAAGACAACACTAAAGGAGTTGAAGAAACACATGTTTTTTTTATATCACTAATATAAGTTTTCAAAACAAGCCTTTTTATAGGCTAAATGGACGTCCAAAGGACCATAGCCCAAAAGTCTTTCAAAGATAATTAAATAAAAATTGGAAAAAATAAGACTTAGGAAATTAAAATTCAATTGCACAACATTCGAGAAATTTAAATGTGAAACAAAAAATGTAGAGTTGCTTGCAATTGTCTTAAATATCTACTGTAGGACCCACTTGACTTGATGAGCACATTTGAAAGCTTTGGCTTTACAAACTCCTGAGGGTGCAATGTGGAAAGACACATTTTCACAAATTCTGCACACTTTTTTTTGTCTAAGTGTCATCTTTCAAACTACACCACTTTTCCTGTGTCATTTTCACTCCATTCTCTTCTTGACTTGTTGTAGTAACATTATAAATAAATTTGGACTAAAAAATCTTTCTCTTCTTGTGCATTGGCTAGCCTTTGAAGAGGTAATGTGAATGCCTTTAGAATCTTCTTTGCCTTGCTTCTTGTAATAGCTCCTTCGGATACATACAATGGATCATTGGTGTGATTTACATTACGATTGAAGTAATTAATGGCTTGGAAACCAATGATGTTGCCGGTGATGGAATCTTCTATTGGAGTTTTTGGAGCAGCTTTATTCATGGAATTGCGCACAGATACTCCACGCTGGCAACTATCACTGCCAGCAGTCAACATATAACCACACCAGCATAACCGTTTACTTTAATTTACACCGATCACATAATTTCTTAGTTGGCATAAGAATTTCTGCTCCAACGTGAGGAGATCGTTGAAACAAAGTTCTCTTCGCCGATGTTTTTTTCCTTTCTTTTTAGTTATTGAATAGCAACCTCCAAAAATTAAATTCATTGATAGCCAATTCCAGCAGTGATCAGTCTTTTCTTCTCTAAAAAATACAAGAAATTCATCGACCATTGCGAAAATACACCTAAATAGTTAAATTACAAACCACATGCATTCACATATCGCATACATGAATCGAGAATCAAGAAAATAATTTTAAAAAATAATTCCTACCATACATTTAATAAAAAAAGAACGTAGATTGTTTGATACCAATTGTTGAGAAATACATGCTCGAATCTAGATCTCAAGCGCAACGGATGGAGGTGCATTATTTAGAATCTCTACCCACGAACTTGTATGTTGGCACCCATGGGAAGAACTGTGAAGAAGAACTTCATTCTTCCTTTGATGGCAACTATTAGGAGGAGAGGGAAGTAGAGAGAATATCTAAAATTAACTCACCTAGGGTTTGGTGCCAAAACCCTAGTGGCTTTTTAAATTCAATAATTATAAAAATTACAACTATGTTCATTTTTCATAATTAATTACTTAGTTCTCATCTCATAAGTTTGTAGTCCATTGATTGCTTCATAGATCAATCCTTGCACCAAGTCATACCTTCATTGAGCTTCCAAAGCTCAATGAGCCCATTTTCTATTTCATTGGCCTAAAATTGGTGGCCCAATTTAGGAATAAATCAACAATTTATGATTTATAATTGCATAACTTAAACAATTTAATTAAAAATTAAATAATCTCTATTATTTAATTTTCTTGTAACCAAGGGTTTGTTGCTCAGGTAACGAGCTAACATAGAGACTTTATGAACGTAAAGATTTAAGCTCCAATGACTAAGATTAGTTAGTCAAACTCTTCAGCTAACGTACCTGTTGTCTCTCAAAGAGTACCACACAAAGAGGCTGTAATAGTCAATAACAACATGCTAAACGAGGCAAATCATACTCAAGTATAAGCAATCATTCAAGTAGTACTGGAGTATTCCAGAATATCGAACCTCAGAGAATAGAGTATTCTTGCTTACTAAAATACCAAACAACAAGATGATAACTCTACTTCTAGTGTGTGTCGTAAAGAAATAG
Source organism: Telfairia occidentalis (assembly GCA_026257165.2). Taxonomy (NCBI): domain Eukaryota; kingdom Viridiplantae; phylum Streptophyta; class Magnoliopsida; order Cucurbitales; family Cucurbitaceae; genus Telfairia; species Telfairia occidentalis. The sequence goes on along the minus strand of JAOANK020009682.1, from coordinate 19,041 downwards.
AGGTTAGAGGACAATATTTTAGTGGAGAAGTGTGTCAGAAAGGTAAAAGCGCATGAATGAAAAGCAGACTATTAAATAATAAGAAGAACTGGGTAGCTAATGAATGCTATCCCTACGATGCATCATTATGCTATAGCTACTTCTTGAAATGAAACGATATTCACAGTAGATTAAGATTCTAACTATAGGACACACTCTATCGAGGCTCTTATACTTATAGTTGAACCTGGGCTATGTCTAAACTTAGACTCATTAGTGATAGAGCAAGTCCTTTCGATTTTAAAGCTTCTACACTATATCTAGTGTTTTTACGCAAAGAAGAGTAACTTCTATTTTTATTGTATTTTTCGAGCTATTTCCATTATCCTTATATTTGTCAACATAAAGATAGCTAATACTTCAATCGGTGGGTAGAAAGAGCTTTTCTATAACAAAACTTGAACAAACTGAGAATGTACTTCATTAATTAAAAAAAACACAACTTCATAGCTCACAACACAGGAAGTTCTTCATTAGCCATCCAGAAAGGTGTTTAACTACAAGCCATTACAAGATTGGAAATAAAGTAGTATTATAAACAACTTGAAATTAAAAGAAGACATAAAGATGAAACTAGCTGAGTAAGAGTAGAGGGAAGGCGAAATGGCTTTTAGAATTGTTGGTTAGTTGGTCCTCTTCCAAGTGAGGTGTCTCCTTTTGTCGAGAGAAAATTTCTTTTCTGAGTATCTTCCTCCTTCGTTGCCTGCTTACCCCAAAGATCTACACCTTTTGCCTTAAATAGGGAGAATGAAATGTCGAATTAGTTTTTCCTTTAGTCCCATATGTAAAAAGGTGCGAAATTTCATGTTTTTGTCAACATCTCTGTACAATGCCTTTCTACTTCCTTTTGCTCTTCATAATGCTGCTGCATACTATAGCTTCTCGACATTCTTTAGTATGTTTCTTATACGCATATTGTTGTGCATATTGTCTTTCTACACCTGAATAATGTGCATACAGATGTGAAGGAAGCATGAATTGTATTGAATGATCTCCTAGAAGTACTTGAGCACACAAAAATTATAACAATAATTTTCTAGCTTGAAAATCAATAGAAACGACCAACTCTTCTCATTTATGACCTAATATAACTCTCTTTTAAAGAGTTAACACTCCTTCACCATTAACCCAAGGTGACTCTAAACCTAGGGTTGCAGATGAGTTATGTCTATAGATCTTACTATAACAACTCATCTAATGCCTCACAAAGTGATTCATGATTCTAGGTGGACAAAATTATCGTTTTGCCCCTAGCCCCACCTCTTGTTCTTAAGTACCACTAGTTCGCTAATGGATATCCTTCCATGATCTTATAATAGGAAAACCCTACTTGGGGTATCCAAGAAGAAGGGTACTCTATTATTCAAACCCCAAACTAGCGCATTAAGAAAATTACTTATATACACACTTAATACGGAGAAGTGCACATTTTGCACATTCTTCTATTGAGTTGCTGTGAATTTCATCTTATGTAGAAATGTTCTCAACTTCTCAATTGAATGGATTCCTAAGACACAAGGCTTCTTGGACAAACATGTAAGTCACTCTCACCACGTTGCTTAAAGAACACACCTGTATGGGCAAGAGTTTATAACATACTCAGGATTAATTAAGATCAAATGGGGAAATGGTTATCCTAGTGATATGTCTCCATTTTCTTTAACGATCTTACAAGAAAAGTGCAGAATACATCGTGCTCCAGTTTTATGCTATCTCATTGCATATGATACATGCACTCACATGTCACCACATGAAAGATTTAAATTAAGACCATTTGCAACATTTACAAAGTGAACCATATCAACAATGTCACTATGATGAGGTCTCCAAACCTATTCATGTATTGTTATAAACTCATTTTACTTTTGTAAAAATTAAAAAATATAACATAATATATTATAAATTCTATAATATTATAAAATGCAAATAATACAAAATTTATCACATTAAATATGTCAGTAAACTAATTAATAATATTTGAGATTGGAACTAAATATTTAGTTAGCAACAATTACTATCTTTATTATTTATAAATATATTACTATACACTTTGAACAACTTTTTAAATTGATATGCAATTTCTAAATCTGCTGCCAAACACATATTTGAAAACACATAATATAACTACGTTTTTATTGAACCTCTTGTTCTTAAATTTAATGATGCGTGCAAAGATCTACGCCCAAGTGTGACATTAAAATCCTACCTAAGTGTAAACTACCCAAGAACTTAGTGTGGCTTGGTGCTAGGAACTTATTAGTTATTTGAACCCTAGACCAAAACACTAAAACCCAAGATTAGTTTAAACAAATCCAAAAGAAATGTTAGAAACAGCTTACCTTTGAATGATGGTCAAGACTCGAAAGCAAGACAACTTAAATGCTTTCGTACTATTCACTCCAAGGAAGAAACACTCCACAAGTTTGGTGACAAACCAAGCTTGAATGTTCTTTTACAAGCAACTTTAAGCCATGCATAAGAGAAGCTTAAGGAGGGAGAAAGGGGTTCAATTGCTTGAGCGAATTGACAAGTCTTTTCAAAAAAGAACTTAAAACTTCATTCAAAATTCACTATCCAAAATACAAGAGAAAGCTTTACATTTCTAGAAGACAAGGATTCGAAAAAAAAGGAAAGCATATAAAATCTAAAGTTATTACTAATTAGCAAATCAAATAAAATCTCAAAACAAATAGGGATAAAATATCTATTTTTCTAAATTAAAAAAATAAAATAAAATCCCACGAAAAATTATTTTTAGTAAATAATATCCTTCTTCTAGAAGAATTACAAAAAATAAGGAAAGCTATAAAATTTTATAAAATGAAAAATGGTCATCTACATCGCACATGGGCGACAGGCGCGCGCGATGTGGGAAGGGCGTGTGCAAGGCAGGTGCCCGCATAGGCATTGGTGGTTCAGGCTGGCTGCAGACAATCGTTGGGGTGCATGAGAGCTAGCATAGACAGGAACGTAGGGTAGTAGGGGGTGTTCGTGATGGGAGCGCACAAGGCAGTAGGCAAGCGCTTAAGGGTAGCATAGGTGTGGCAGATAAGTAATTGTAAGATTAGTATAGAAGCTGGTGAAAGCGATTGCGAGGTTAGCGTGGGCTTGGTTGCAGGTGATTGTGAGGTTAGCAAGTCATAGGTGTGTAGTGTTGGGCGATAGCAATGGGTAGAGGTGAACAACACTGAGCATTGGTGATGGCCCTGGCACGCGTGCACTGGCGTGAGCTGTATGATGGGCATGATGGTGCGCACGCTTGCAAGGGATGTTCAAGCCCCAAGGCTGAATGTTGAGTGTTGAGGCACTGTATTTGAAATTGTTTTCAGAAAATTGCGTGAGCAATTTTTTTCTTCTTCCTCCTCCTAGAATGCCTTCGAGCAATCTCGCATGTTGTGGTTCAAGGACTCTTGGGCTAATCATGATCATATCATGTCCTTCTTCTTGGAGAAGATTCGTCATTAAATCTAGTATGAAACATACAAAAACAAACCAAGTTAGAAAATTTAGCAATTAAACTAACTTTGTGAATCTCTTGAAAGAAAAAGGTGAAAATTAAAAATTCTCCCAAATCCTTCTGATGGTAGGTGACGAACAAGTCTCTTTTTCTTCCTCTAGTTTGGTTGGTTGAGTCAATCTTGACAATTGTCATGGTGTGGTAGAGCTCTTCCTTGTCTCTCAAAGCTCCCAAACTGAGGGGGCTTGTTCCTTCTTCTTGGCCTTTACCTTTTCCTAATAAAAAAAATACTAGGAAATAAAAGATCAAGCATAGACACAATATGAAATATATGTAAAGGGTGTTTAAATAAGATCAAATATTTGGAATCTTTACCTCTACCTTTTACCTTATTGTTATCTTTCTTGAGTTCTTCATGCCTTTCTTCCTACTTTTGTTGGTCCTTGAAAACTTCTTTGGGAGTTAACGGTAATAGGACGAACGTGGGCATGTCTCTTTCCTTATGGCGTTGAGATGCTGAGGTTGGCATCTTGATGTCGTGACATCTTCATGCATATGACAGCCTTTCATTCTCCAATTTTGAGCGTCTCGACACCGTAGCTTGACGTTGAGACGTTGTGCCCTTGGGTCTTCACTTGTTTTGGCCTTGTTTCGTTGTTTCTTGGCCAATTTTAATCTTTTTTGGCTCGTTTTTCAACCAGAAAAGCATCATATTTATATTTTCACCTTCAAATGCTTGGTTCCTACAAATTCAACAAATAAAGCATCAAAACACACAATAAAACCCACAAAACTAGATTTAAGGCCCTAAAATAGTACTTTTTGGAGTGCTATTAGTAGTCTTTCTCCCATTGTGCTCAAGTGAATAACAATTCAAATAATCATCATAGGACACTTTTTTATCGACTTGCCAAGGTCTCCCAAGCAATATATCTCCAACTTACATAGGGGCAGCATCACACATAACTTCATCTTTATACCTTCCTATTGCAAAAGACACCAAAGCTTGTTTTTGGACCTTAATTTCTCCACTATCATTCAACCATTGAAGTCTATAGGCTGTGAGTGGGGTATAATTTTCAAACTTAGCCTATCCACTATACTAGTGCTAACAACATTAGTGTAACTTTTAATATCTATAACAACACTACATGGGGTATTTTGCACTAAACACCTAGTATGAAACAAATTTTCCCTTTGGGGCCTCTATGGGATCTTCTTTAGTTTGGGAATTTAGGCTCTTTTGACAACAATTAATGCTAAAGCTTGTTGATCTACTAAGGCATCTTCTTCCTCTTCTACCTTACTAGAGTTGTCACTAGACTCGCCTAACTTCTCATTTTCTTTCTCATCATCCGTGTCTTGTTCTCCTTCCTCTAAAGACGATGACTCTTCGGTTAAGGGACTCTCTACTAACATGTCCTACCTCTTGACACTTAAATTTCTCTATTTCTAGTAGGAGCGTTCTTGGTTTTAGCTTTCCTACTAGTAGATGCTTCTACTTTCTCCTTAGTCTTTTCTATAACATATTTGTCTTTAACATTTGACACTATGAGTTTGCTATCATTCTTAAAAGTAGAAATAGACTTAGGGTTACTTTGACAAACCTTTTGGCCTTCATTTGCTTTCTCTTTTCAACTTTTATGGCAAGATGTAAAAGGTCCTCCATGTCATAATAAGGATGCCTATCTACCTTGTTAGCTATATCTTGGTTGAGTCCATCAAAGAATCTCGCCATGGCTGTTCCCTTATCTTCCTTAATGTTGAGTCGAATCATCAACATGTCCATCTATTTGTAGTAGTATTCTACATTCTTGGTCCCTTGGACTAGCTTGCTCAATTTTTGTTGGCACTTTCTATGGAAGTGAGATGGAATGAATCTATTTTTCATAAGGTCCTTGAACTTCATCCATTAAGTAATTGGACCTAACTTCTGCCTCCTTCTATGCAACAGTACTTTATCCCACCAAGTTATAGCATAATCCTTAAAATGAGTGACGACAAAGATTGTCTTTTTATCATCGGTGTAGTAGTGGGATGAGAAGACTAGCAAAATCTCTTTCTCACAAGCTTCAAACTCCTCAGGTGTGGATTTTTCATGGAAGGTTGGAATTTTGAGTTTGACACTCCTTAGGAAATTTTCAATGGTAGGCCTTCCTTGGTGAGCTATTCCTCTTCCGTTAATTCTTTGAGGTCGTAGAACTCTTCTTTCTCTCCTTGGATAGCCTACATTGAAATTAGGCACATAATTAGCATAGGGTTCATATTTAAAATCAATGCTTCTTACCTCATAATCTGTTTTGGATTCTTCCTCTTCTTGGAGATCTTATGGTCTCCTTTGAACTCCTTGTCTCAGACCCTCTAAATTTTGGAGCCGAGTGGATAAGCCTTGGATGACTTCATTCATGTTCTCAAGGTGTTGAGTAAACCTTGTCAACGTTTGAACTTTGTCCTCCCTAGACCTTTTCTCACTAACTCGACTTCCTTCTTCTTCCATAGCTACAATAAAATTATAGAAACGAAAATATAGACAAAGAAGTAACTAACTCCCTTTCCCTTTGTGTTTCTATCAAGTAGCTCTCTTTGGTAGGCCTTTTTATAAAGTCTCTTGTAGTGCTTAGGGGCTGCAAGGATCCACTCAAGCAAGATTGCTTGTGGCAAATCAAATCTTGAAGTAAAATAGACAAAAGAAAGTACTAAACAACAAATAGAGCTCAAAATAACAACTACTAACTCTAGATGCTTTGTGACTCAAGATAAGCAAAAGGTTTCATATTAGATGCTTAAGAATTCAAACAAAAGACTCAATTAAGAAAACTAAACCTAAGGCAACAAGGAAACATGAAAAAAATTAAACTTACAACTTAAGCATGCAACAAGTCTATCGCTAGCAACACAATAAAAATAAACTCAAAGATGTTTATATGCTTAGGTTTGGTGGCGTGTGGTACACAAGTATGGAAATGAAGTGAAACTTGTGGCAAGAGAGAGATATGGGGATAAGAAGTAAGGGTTGGTATACAACTTACTTGTGAGGTTGCTAAGGTGAGCGGTTCTTGAAAGGAAGAAGGGTGCTACAACAAAATCTCTCTCGCAAGCAGGTGGATGACAAAAACCAAACTTTGGGCCCTGAGTGGCCAAATCCTTCTTTAAAGCTTCTTTGTTCACTTAATCAACAAGTTATTAAGTCACAAATAAATGTGATTTACTAAAAATAGGGGTGAAAAAATTGCCAAAGATATTTTCCGAGAATTCTCTTTTTTGTTAAATCCAAATAAATAAAGTTTTCTAAGAAGACATAACTTACTCTTTTGATGATAACTTCCTCCTCAAATCTTGGATTCGTACATGCTCTATATGGTTGGAAATCTAACTCAAAGATCTTCAATATGATATGTGATCGCAACATTGCGTAACTGCAACTATATAGGTCAGTTTTAGTATAGTGGGTTTCTAGTTTGATTAAGTACCACAATTACTCACACCTCATTTTATCTATGGAACTAAATAGCAAGATAGAAAGTTAAATTACACTACTCCTACCCCTAGTTAAATGGACGTGACAAATGGAGAGTGTGCCATAAAACTGAATTTACATGCTTTGGACAATACACTTTATTAGCAAATAGATAATTCTATCATGCTGCAATCATAAGCTAGGATTCATCTAACATTCGACTTCCTCTCTCGAGCTTAGCTAGTCACTCACTAACATGCAGACTCAACCTCTTGGTCTGTTAACCACACACTAGCAAGGCATTATGAACTTCCCACTACTTGCACCCCTTAGAAGAATCATTGTGATTCCTTCCTCTCTCGAGTTTAGGGCAATTTGCTTGTCATCATGGTTCATAAATACTTCTTCTAGAGATAAAGATTTATTAGTAAACCCCCACTCTCGTACGATGGGTTACAGGTCATGCATTCGATAATCTAATCCAAATTTTACTCTCTGAAGCTAAAACTTTAATCATTCAATCAGTTTAATCTTTGATCATGAGATTAAAAAGCATTAGGCATACAAGTGCATGAATGAATCACAACGAGATAAGAAAAATCCATAATATTAAACAAAGCATAAAAATGTCACAAAGTGTTACAAAATTGTCTAAGGCGAAGTTTCGCTACTCATATTCATAATAAAAACAGAGACTCCCTCAAAAAGATACAAAATAAAACTAAATCTACAAAAGGTAAAGAAAACTTCCAAACACTCCTACCACACTCTTTCCTGTCTTGAAGCCCACAATCCCGAGCGTCGAATCGCTCCATAGACTCTATGGGAAGCTCCTCTTCCTCTGAAAAATTGAGCTCCAAACCATAGCTCCTTCTCTCCAAATGGCCTCCTCAAAATCGGTGAATGAAAAGAGCTTTTAAAATGATTTTGCCTGCAGTGTTGAGATGCTAGAAGACAGCGTCTCAATGTTGGTCTCCTTTGACCATGTGAGTGTGTGGTGTGGGCACCGTTTAGGGCATACAAAGAGCACAGTGTTGAGATGCTAGAATGCAACATCTCAACGGTGCTTCGAGGCTGGCACGCGCGACCACTTTTAGCGTTGAGTGGCGTCTCAACACTCTGGATGATACGCGTGCGATGGGCTGGGGTGCACGCCCATGTGGGGGGCATTGAGTGTGTGGCGTTGAGGGGCATCTCAATGATGTCTGCTTGTTGCGAGGGGCACGCGCGCCATGCGTGCGTGTTCTTCGGCGTTGAGATGCCCATGAGTTGTGTCACAATGCTGTTGACTCCAGCGTGTGCAGCATCAATGTTTAGGCATTCAAATGCTCATGTTCAACGTCTCAACGCTACTCCCTGGGGACAACATCTATTTTGGCCCTATTTCTTCATTCATTGGCCAATTTTTCTCTTCTTAGGCTCGTTTTTCGACCCAAACAACCCTGGCATCATATTTTCTCCAAAATATGCTCAGTACCTACAATTTAACAAATAAACTGATGAAAGCTCCAAAATTACACTACAAAACTAGCTAAAACTAAGCCTAAGGATAGAACATTTTGTATGCTATAAATATCCAATTTGACTATTTTTCAATCGGTGATCAGCAAGATATGATCAGTCGAAAAAAGACTATTGAAGATTCACTTAAAGCAGTTTTCCAATCGGGCAGTGTGCACTAAAAATACGATTACTCTCTACGGAAGTCCAAATAACTCAAAAAAGCTATAATGAAAAGCTTACTCTAAGAGCTTAAATTTTATACTTGGTTTGGCTATTTTTGAAGTTTTGGAAAGGGAGAAAAGGCTTATTGAATTTTGGATATGACTCTAGACATTCGGCAAGCTTCTCATCAGTTGAGGTTTGAACAAAAGGCCTCTCCTCTTGGGTTTATGGCTTGGTTCAGTGAGGAAACGACTTGTAAAAGAGTTTACCTTGTGATAATAAGTAATAAACAAAGATGCAAGGTCTTAGAAGTAAATTTAACTTCAAACACAACAAAGAAAACCAATTAGTAACAACAATAGAAGATTTAATGACTCAAGAATAAAATTGTTAGTGTTTTTGGATATAAGGACAGAAAATAAAATATAATCAACCTAGAGCCGAAAATTTGATACCAAATGATGCGTACAAAGGTCCTTTCAAGTGGTTTGCCAAGCATGCCTCCATGACCAAGTGACACCAAAGTCCAACCCAAGTTTAAACTACCCAAGAACTTTAGTGTGGCTTGGTGCTAGCTAGAAACTCCTTCGTTAAGCAAACTTCTAGATAAAGGCACTAAAACTTGAGATCAGTTTAAACAAACTCAAAGGAAAGGTTAGGAACGGTTTACTTTTGAATGATGGTCAAGACCCATGAGTAAGACAACTTGAATTCTTTCACACTATTCACAAGCCCATTCACTCTAAGGAAGAAACACTCCACAAGTTTGGTGACCAACCAAGCTTGAATGTTCCTTTACAAGCAATTATAAACCACACATAAGAGAAGCTTAAGAGGGAGGGGGTTTCAATTGCTCGCGCAAATTGACAAGTCTTTTCAAAAAGAACTTAAAATTTCATTCAAAATTCACTATCGAAAATACAAAGGGAAGCTTGGCATTTATAGTAGTAAAGGATTAAAAAACAAGGAAAGAAAATAAAATCTAAAGCTATTCCTAATTTGCAAAGCACAAAAAACAACATCAAATAAAATTCCAAAACATATAGGGATATTTTTTTTAAACTAGAAAAATAAAATAAAATCCTAAGGAAAATTATTTCTAGCAAATAATATCCTCATTCTAGAAAAAACTATGGAAATAAGAAAAGCTAGAAATTTCCCAAAAATGGAAAAGGGCCACTTGCGTGGAACATGGGTGGTAGGTGCATGGGCAGGGTGTGTGCAAGGTAGGTGCGCGTGTAGACATGGGCGGCTAGGTTTGGCTACAAGTAATTGCTGGGGTGCATGGACGCTAGCTTAGGCAGCGCATAAGGCAACAGGGGGAGCTCATGATGAGGGCGCACAAGGCAATAAGCAAGTGCTCAAGGGTAGCATAACTGCGATGCAAATAAGTCATTATGAGGTCAGCATAAGTGCTGGCGGTATGCGATCATGAGGTTAGCGTGGGCTTGGTTGCAAGTGATTTCAAGGTTAGCATGAGCTTGGTTGTAGGCAATTATGATGTTAGCAAGACATAGCGAGTGTTGCTGAGCAACAGCGATGGTAGGGGCGAGTGACGCTGGCCGTGGGTGATAGCCAGGGCGCATGTGTTACGCGTGGGCTGTACGGATGTGTACAGTGGCATGCACATTTGTGAGCATTGTGCAAGCACCATGGTTCAATGTTGGTCATCGAGGAGCTGTATTTGAAATTGTTTCCAGAAAATTGCTTAAGCAATTTTCTTCTTCCTCCTCTTGTTGGAATGCCTTCAAGAAATCTCGTATGGACTTTTGAAACTTGTTGTGGTTCAAGGACTCTTGGGCAAATCATGATCATATTATTTATGTGTTTAGATCACCAACCAAACCCACTCGTAGCAATTAAACTTGTAATTTAACAAATATTATTTTTTTAAAAAAATAAAAAATGATAACAAAAATTAATGGACTTTGATGGGCCAAGCCTCATAAAAGTTTTATCGAAGTCTCTTTAGACTATTAATTTCACCCATAACAGTATTCATATGCTAAAAGTTCTTTTATTGGATGAAAAGATAATGAAATTCTAGGTGTTACAATGTTATGGTAGACAAAATAAATTCAATACATTTTAATTTATTATAGATTATATACTCTTATTCACGAAGTCATAATATTTTACTAATTTTATTTATCTTAAGAACAACAATTCATGATACATTTTCCAACAATATTATACAAGAATTTAATAAAATGATTTTTAAAAAATAACAAATATATTATACAAAAGGAAAATGCAAAAAACCACTCAATAAAAATGCATCAAATTTCATAGAAACTTGAAATTGGTTTTATCTTCTACAAATAATAATATATAATTTGTAAATTTACTCTTGGTATAACCAAGGATTAAAATATTGATGATGATATCAATGTTGAGATTTCTATTTCATGGTTATATTGATAAAATATTGATATCGACTGTGTCTAGCAAAATATCCCATGCACAGTGACGTGAGCGCAAATCGATGAAGGTTGTAAGAAAGAGAACTAGCTCCGGCATGGGACTTTGCCAACCACGCTCTGATACTCAAGTCAGTGGACTATTAGATAAGAGTAGTGAATTTGCAAAGGTATTTGCACATACCTGCCACTAGGGTGTGCATCATAATTTATAGGGAGTGTGTGTCATTAGAATATTCACACGTAGTTGAAACCATAACGCTTCATCACCCTTCTCCTCCTAGAACTCAAGCATTTGTTGAGTTGGAAGGAGGATCTCCATGGTACTACCTCCTTTGATCCAAAGGCGAGGAAGAATGAAAATTCCTCAGTTGTAGACCTAATGATAGTTTTATAAGGCCACTGCCCAGCAGACAACTCCACAGCCCATCCACCTTTGAGCTCTTCCAACCAGATTTTGAGACCACTCTTAATGTTCTTGTAGATATCCTCCACTCGCCCGGTTGGCTTGAGGGTGAGCCGATGACGGAGTGAAGGGTCTTATGTTCGACTTCGAGCACAACTCCCAAAACTTAGAGTTATCAAACTATTGTTCGTTATTAGTGACTAGGGCTTGAAGAATTCCGAACCGACAAAACAATGCTTTTCCAAACAAATATCATGAGCTTCTGCTCAATTATCATCATTAGGGGGCTCGACCTCTACCCACTTGATGAAATAGTCCATCACAACCATGAAAAATTTTATTTGACCTTTTTTGGGTGGAAGTGGATCGATGAGGTCCATTCCGCACTGTGCAAAGGGTCAAGGGCTTGTATTGAGAGTGAGGAACTGAAGTGGTTGCCTTGGGACATCAGCTATCTTTTGGCACCAATCGCATCTTTGGACGACTGCTTTGGTGTCTTCTCAAGGGTTGGCTAATAGTACCCTTGCCTTATCAACTTTGTAGCCATAGAGCGTCCTTTGGAGTGGTTCATATAGATCCCTTCATGAACTTATCTCATGGCATAATTGGCTTCACCAGGGTGGGCACCTAAACAGCAAGAGGGAGAATCCCTTATTGTACAAGATCCCATCTTTGAGTTGGTAGTACACTGCTCTGCGTTCAATCTTTCATGCTTCATGTCTGTCCTCAGGCAACCTCCCCTCCAAAAAGTTTTAGATCGGGTCCATACAACAATAAGGCCTCATCTCGATGTTTGAAGCTTGGGCCTCTACTGTAGTGGGTTGAGGCAAGATCTCCCTTGGGTCTGTTTGTGCCAAGTTGGTTTCTAGGTTGATGCTAGCTTTGCCAGTGCATCAACATCGGAGTTTTGGATCTACTCTATTGCAAATTCCTTGAACTGAGCTAGAAGGTCTTGCACCTAGGTTAAGTATTGTGACATCCTTTCATCCTTGGCCTAGTACTCTTCCATCATTTATTTCACTATGAGCTACTAAGTATTCATAATTGCCTGGCCCTCATGGCTCGTGCTAACTTACGCCCGGTCAACAAGGCATCATACAAAGCTTCATTATTAGAGGTTTAGAAACTGAACCTCAGCTTGTATTTAAAAAGCGCTTCTTCTAGGGAAACAAGAAGGACACCAACACCGCACCCCTTCGCATTGATCAACCCATCCACATACATGGTCCACTGCCTTTCACTTTCAATGGGTGCTTTAGCTGGGATGAGCTCGACAATAAAGTCTTACATGACTTGGCCCTTTATCATAGTTTGTGGCTCGAAGCATATGTCATACTCGTTGAGCTCAACATCCCACTTCATTAGCTTCCACGAGACTTTGGGTTTGTGAAGCACCTGTTTCAAGGGAAGGTTCATCAGGACAGTTACCTGATGAGCTTGGCAATAGGGGTAAAGGAGTCTGGTTGAGATGACAAGCTTAAGGCGAGCTTCTTGAGGTTAAGGTACCTCTTCTCAACGTCCGTCATAGCCTTGCTTGTGTAGTAGATCAGTTTTTACCTCCCTTATTCAGCCTTCACTAAGGCCGAGCTCACGATTGTCTTAGATACAGCTAAATGTAGTTGGAGTTGATCTTCATTAAGTGTTTTAATTAACTTGCAAGAATGATCCAATCTTCTTAACTTAGTCACACCTTGAGTGCAAGTGTACACTTAGAAGTTGTAGCAATATAAGGTCGATCCATAGGAATAAGTTGACAAAACTAGTTCCAAAAGCAAGTGGTTTATGAGAGTTTTAGTAACTAAATAAATAGATGGTTAAAAGACCAAAAATAGCAATTAGAAAGTAAAAATGAGAGTAGAAAGGTTTCAAGCAACAGTTAAAAGAAATTGGATTAAAATAGGCTCGGATTAGAGAAATTATTTTACTAAATGCTACAAGATGCTACAACATTTCTTTCACTGTCAGAATAATCACAGAACCACTCTTAGGCTTCTTTCGAAGCTTTACAACTAGGATTCGTTTCCCTTTTACCTAGTTCTTTAATCTAATAGTGTTCTTAAGTGTGCATTAGGAGGAGGTTAACCTTAACTCTTTCTCAAATTCATTAAACGAATCATGCTAATGTGAGTTGCTAAGGGTTCTATTAGTATTTTCTTTCCCAAGTCCATACTAAAGAGCAAATGCAAGGATGACTAGTCATTACATTTAGAAGGAAAAAAAAATTCATCAGCACCATTAAACGACAGCTAAGGGTTGATGTAAGCAATTCTTGCACCATTGAAGAACAAAATCTCCCTAACCCTCACCTAAAGCTAATTAGTTCATGCTTAGGTGGGAAAAATAAAGGCAACTTTAATCAAATAGTACATATTTTTTAAAATAAAAAAAAAACTAAAAGAATTCAAAGTTTAATTACACAATATAAAAGGTACTAAGGAGAAAGAGAAAAGAATAAGCTAAAAGAAATGGGAGAAAATCTTGGAAAGTCTTCTTTCTCGAATTGGTATCCTGCAAAAGTTGCTCCTCTTTCTTCTTGTCTCTTCTTTCCTCCTTTGGAAATCTTCTTTGAAAATTGGGAAAATTCTTTGCCCAAAAGAAATTTTGGTCTATATATGGAGGTTTCCCCTTTTCTCTTTTATAAATCTCTCTATCTTATCCTTTTGGCATACAACCAAGGGCTTATTTGGCTCATACTGCCACGTGGCAATCTTTTCTTTGACCTTTTCCTGCAAGTCACGTGTTGCTTGGTAGCTCAATTAATGAAATATCAACTCACTATCCTTTTCTTTCAGCTTAATAATGTCACAGGAATCTTCCTGTGTAAATGAGATGCTATAGCAAAATTAGCAGAATATTACAAAACCGAAATGAGATCTTTACAAAACAGATACAACCAAAAATTAATTCAAATAATTCCCTACTCATTTGCTAATATTAAAACACAAGAGATATGAATATACGTTTCTGGTCACAAGACACAATAAGGCAACCTTTTACTCAAAATACATTAATTTAGGCCACTTCTAACTCTTATTCTAAGAGTTAATAGTCTCTCCAGGCAGGCTTGGAGAGGAGTGGTGTGAAGTAGAGGTATTCGTTTAGTTGTGCGGATGCTTCGTCACACTCAAGCATCCACTAGAACTGCCATTTCTTTCTTAACAACTTAAAGAAAGCCAGACACTTGCCTGTTGCTCTAGAGATGAATTGGTTTAGTGTTGTTATGCACCTGTTGAACTACTTTAGATTTTCTGGAGCCTTTATGTCCAGAACGACTTTGAGTTTTTCAAGTTTTCCTCGATGCAACTTTGGTGGACTATGAAGCCCAATAACTTACCAAATGAGACCTGAAAATGCTCACTTGGTAGGGTTGAGCTTTAATTGGTACCACCTTAGGTCATCTGATGCTTTAGTCAGGTCGTTTTCGTGCTTGTCTGTGGTGGTGATTTTGACGAGCATATCATCAACGTACACTTTTATGTTCTTTCTTATTTGGTCATCGAACATCATATTGACCATATGCTGGTACGTTGCTCCAACGTTCTTTAGCCCCAAGGGCATCACCTTTTACGAACAAAGCCCCTAGTCAGTGATGAATAGAAAGATGAACAAGTAAATGATTGTAATTTTTGTGTTAACTAGTGCGTGAATAAAATAAATGACAAAATAGAAAGAATGATTTCGGTTTGTAACAATATGAATGAGTGAGTTAGAATTGAGGTATAATGTTATTTTCCTTGAGATAGAATCTTGAAGTAAAAATATTGCAGAATCAAATCAACCAAGAATAGTCTCTGAATCCTTCCAGATTTCCCAAATATCTTAAGCTAACTCCCATTAATCTATATGAAATAAACCTATTGTATTCGTGCATTAGCTGACTGATTATCTCTAACCTCCCCACTTAGCTAGCAACTAAACTAAACAGGAGGGTAATGTGCTTTAATGGCAAACTTCTTCTTTTTATTTCTCCCAAAACTTTGTGCATGTTGGCTAGACAGGCACAAATATTAAGCAATTAAGAACAACCTTAAAATAATTCAATTCAACAAACTTTACTTCAATTCTAAATTAATTCAATATTATCACTGTTAACCCTCACCTAAAGGTGATTAGTTCATGCTGCAATAACGGAAAGATTAAAAAAAAAACTAATAAAAATCACAATAAGTTCATAAAGACAAGTGATGTGAAGAAAAAAATAGTGCAGAATTTATGCTCCAATAAAATTCTAAATAAATCTTCTTTTTTGCTTTATCTTTCACTAACAAGATGTTGTTCATAAACTTCTCCTTCATCTTCGATTCTTTGACTTCCGCCCTTGTGCAGAAAAAATGTAGAACTTCTCCTTCGTCTTCGATCCCTTGCTTTGGCGGCATCCTTTTCTTTTTATAAGTCTTCTCTTGTGTTTGGAAATCTCATTAGGTCAAATAATCCACGTGTCATCTATCCCATGACTACTAGATTTTGAAAAGAAAGATTTTATCTTCTTAATTTAATTTTGCGTTATTTTTGCGTAGAATATCTGGTTCTGTTTTGCTACAAAAATGCTTGATCAATCTTTTGACAATCTTTTGCTAGAATAATGTTCTCTCATTCATCTATTGACAAAATAGCTTACATCATTAGCAATTATTTCTCAATAATTACTCAATTGATGCTTCAAATAGAATAATTCAACAATATGAGAATTCTCAAGAGTTCTAAATGCAAAACAAAGGTAAACCTAGCAATTTTATTAACAAAGCATAGACACTCTATCAAATAAAGGGCTAAAATTCACCATAAAAGACTCCTAATAACTCTCTTTTGGAGAGTTGTCAAATCCCCAAACTTAAACCATTGCTCATCCTCGAGTAATGCATAAGATTCTAAGAAGTCAATCGTACTTAGCTAGCAAAGAAAATCCTGCATTAGAATATGATAAACAATTTAATGAAAAATTATTAACTATCAAGCTAGTTCGCATCCACTTCAAATAAATCCCTTATCTTCTTTACAAGTGCTACTTATTCTAAGGTTTCTATCTTCAAGTTTGCTAATTCTTAAGTTATCAAATTGTTGTGCAATCCAACAATTACAGTTCCATCCTATTCTTTTTTCAACATTGCTTTTTGTTTCCCTAGATTTCAATATCCATAGATTGCTCTCTCAATTCTATTGTAATAGTAAAACTTTTGTTCCCTTTAAGTCACAACCTTTATTTTTAAACAGCAACACAATTGTGTCAGCATACTCTATTTTCCAGTTTCATTACTTATCAGGCATTAAATATTCATTTTCTCAACAACAAACCTTCTTGTTACTCTCTCTTGCCCCTCAAAATGGAAACATTGGTGATGAAATGCACTTAAGTTCTGGAAAGGAAGTAACATTCAGACAACACTCATCCCTTAATTTGTATTCCTTTATTTATTTATTATTATTTTTTCAAACCCTCCCATCTAAGTTACTTTTTGACGCAATGACAAATAATGAGTTTCATAAATACCCCTTGTTACTAGGCCTACTCAGAAGGAAAGTCTTTCAGGGAGGTGAGTATGTTGTACAAAAAAGAGATATGCAATTATAAAGTTCGATAAAAAAATTTTAAAGGACCAAAAAAGATGCAACATTCCCAAACTTAAAAAGGTACATTGTCCTCAATGTACTTAGCAATCAGGGAGAATCCCCAAACTTAGTTTAAAGAATCCTAGGCAATAATGATCGAACAAAGGTCAGTTCCCTAAATGTTGGAGCAAACAAGACTAAAAGTAATGTTCTCATAATAGGGAAAAAGTGTGGACTTATTGCGTGGGAAAATATTGAGTCAATAAGTTTTCAACTCTCAACAGACGCAAACAAGTGTTCTCATCCTAGTTAACAAATCTAACATAGTAAGGTTTAATACATTCCACCAATGTTGGATCATCAGTTATGCTCAGTACTAAAAAATTGTTCTAAGAACATCAGCCAGAATGCTTCACAGAGATATGATTAAACCCCAACCAAAATTTATTGTATTAAAGGAGTAGGGTTACAAAATCTATGGGGAGAGGGTGGTCAAATATTGGTAGTAGTAGAGATTTTCTTTTTCAGAGATAAAATTGAAGAAACAAGACAAATTAAATAACAAAATAAGTTAAGAACAAGAGAATAGAGAGAAAAGGGACTACCAACATCCTTCGCATTCATTTATCTTAAAAAATAGGATCCTGCTCCTTTGCAGCCTCATCATGCATTACCGAAGATGGTGGGATGCATGGATTCATCAAATCATTAGGAAATGGTGGGAAAGCAGCCTATGGTTTTGGGAAGTTTGCCCGTAGAGCCTTCATGAGAGCAGAGCGTCGTGTCTTCAAGCATAATTCCAATAAGTTTGAAATTGCCTCTCTTGGAACTCCATCCTGCTCATCAGTAATTCTTGTTGCTCAAACAACCAATATACTCCACATAAAAGGCGCTCCTTGCCTTGGTATATTGTCATCCCTTCAAAGTCGCACCAAGTTGGCGGTGTCTTTCACTCCTTTATCGAAAAATGGGATGTCATCAAGATACACAGGCACTCGTGCCCTTGCACAACATCATAATAGTGTTGGGGAAGAACAACTTGCCCACCTTCTGTTTGTCACACAGGTATATTTTTTGGGGCACTGATCATTCTCACATCATTGCTAAGACTGCACATGATGGCAAAGACAAGCAGAATTTGGTCCTTCTTAATAGTGGAGTCGTGGGTCACTAAAAGTAGATGTAATTTCATAAAGGAAAGCTAGACATTGGCTTTTGTCTTTAGAAAAGCGGACTGAAATGTGCGAGCAGCAGTGGAAGAAACTCTCCATTGTGCACCTTCAATTTCTACCTCACAAACTGCTGCATTAAGTTGCTCTTATGATGGAGTAATCACCATCTCATTGTAGATAGTGTATGGGTAGTCTTGAAGATGGAAGATACTCTTAATGACTTGTCTTCTTTATAGAAATGTAATTATGCTTCAGATATGCGAAATGATGCTTTAAAATGCAAATAAATCATGCTCAAGTATAAGCAATTATAAGTAATACTAGAGTATTTTAGGATATCGGTCCACCGGGAATTAGCTAATCTAAACTCAGCTTTCACACTTAATACAACTCAAACAGACAAGAGATTGACAACTAATATAGTGTTGACTCCAGAAAAAAGGGAAGATGAGATAATTTAATGGGTTCAGGTTGTTAGGCAATGTAAATACAGTAAATGAACGTTAAACAAATAGTAAAGACTTGATCCTCTATCCATTGACTTTGAAGTTCCTCCCATCTTTTTCATCTCTCAACATAACAGCTCCATATGGAAATACTTCCAAAATAGTGAAAGTCCTGACAAACGAGACTTTAATTTTCCAGGAAGAAGTTTAAGTCTTGAGTTGTGAACAACAACACTTGTTGACCCTTTTCAAAATGCTTCGAAATAAATTTCCTATCATGTCATACTTTAATCTTCTCCTTGTAGATTTTAGCATATTCTCATAGGAAAAATGACAATGCTCTTCCAATTCATTTAGAGTAATTGTAATGGGTAGCAAAATATTTTAATGTATTTGCAAATATAGCAGCAACTTTTAAGTTTTGCAAATATA
>JAOANK020008888.1:0-21972 GCA_026257165.2 Telfairia occidentalis | reverse complement strand
TTCTGAATCAGTTGGTTTAAAGCACTTTTGGGAGGGGAAAAATAAAAGCTTTATGTATGAATTTCTGAATCAGTTGGCTTAAAGCACTTTTGGGATGGGAAAATAAAAGCTTACTATATATTTGCTCACATCAAATCTAATATAATCCAGTTTGGCTTTGCCTTTAAGTGAACTAGTTTGATATATTACGTTGTATGCAAGTGCTTTATGAATTTTAAATGCAATTTTATTTTATGAATTGAAAAAGATTAAATAGTACAATCGATCCATTAAATATAGTACTTTTGTAGTTCTCATGTATATTCCTTCTACTCTTTTGTCAAATTGAACATAGTTCAACTAGTTAAAAATATATCTAACTGACTAAAAGGTCATGGATTCGAATCCCCCTATTCTCACATATTGTTGAACTCAAAAAAAAATTAATTCTACCTTTCGTAATTTTCATACATTTTTCATATATAATCTTATAGGCATTAGGGCAATATTGATGCGTAAAAATAATAAGAAAATGATATTGATCCACAAAAATGCTTGAATCCTTTGAAGGTTTTTTTCCCTCTCTAAAAATTAATAAAATAGCTTGTAATTAATAGAAATGCAAAACCAACGACCATCTTTATGTTTTACAAAATTTTTTGGACTAAAGATTCAATTTCACTCATCAAACTTAGCATACCTCAACTGATTAAGACATGTCTTTCTGACCAAAAGATCAAGATAGATCTACAAATTAGTCGTTGAAGTTTTAGTTTATTAGCTTTTGATTTTTTTTTTTAATTCCAAAATGTCTATTTTAATCTTTAAACTTTTAAAACAAAATCAATTTCATATTTGATATACATTATTATGGTAGCTCATATTAGTCCACTCAAATACCTCCACCAGCTAATCTCTGTAAGTCCAATATATGTGTCTAAGTGATCAAAAGATTAGGATTTGTAATCCAAAGAGAAAATGAATGCCGAGAGGTTTTTTGAGAAGTTTTGTCTGTATGTTATCTTATTTGATGGGATGAATTCTCCATAGATAAACTATTACAATGAAAGATTGAAAAGCCAAAAGTAAAACAAGTAAATTTAAGAAATGCAAAGTACACAATTTGACGATGCACATCAATTAGTAGGATTCCTTACACTGTAACAATCAAGACTTTATAACACATATCTAAAGGCGCTAGCTAGTACACTACCCACTTGTTAAAGATTATGAAATTTTCAACTAAGATATTCAAACATAAAACTATTATCAATATCTTGAATTTAAGGGTATTCAAAATCTTCAACTGAGCAACAACAAGAGTTGACATTGTGGGATCCAAAAACAAATATTATGAAATTTGAAGAGGAAATCGCACCTCAAATTGCTCGCAGTCGCCAAACAAAAGAAGAGTAAATCCACGTATTAAAGAGTTCAATAACATGTGGGGTGGAGATTTGAACCTACGACCTTTTGATCGAAAAGATATGCTTTAACCAATTGAACTATGTTCGATTTGGATATTGTGGACCCCCTCCTGCTCTGTCTTTTTGCATTCATATTTCCATATTCATTCCAATTTCCAACCCTCCCTTTCCTTTCTACATCATGATCCCACTCCCAACATTTATTACTTTTCTCTTCACATCCATTTTTGAACCGCTACTCTTCTTTGCCCAACGCGGCTGTTTTTGTACCACGATTTTTATTAAACCAACTTCCAAACCTCATAGGAGTGGTATATCATTTTTCACATTGCATTTTAGGTTAGGTTATTGGGAATGCAAACATTGTCCCACATTGGCTAGAAATGAGAGAGATCCATGGTATATAAGTGAGAGCAACTATCTCCATTGGTATGAGTCCTTTTGGTTGAACCAAAATCAAAACCATGAGAGTTTTTAAAAACGTTTGATAATGTCTTCTTTATCCTAACATATATATTTTAGAAACATCGCCCATGTTATAGTTTTTCCCGATGTTTAATAGGAACGTTAGGGTAAATAAGACATTACCCGACATAATGTTGGTAAATAGTATTTACACCAACGTCAGTGTAAATACTTTCTACTAACATTTTGTTGTTTCGTCGAAAAATATTACATCGTAACGCCGCCCATGTTATAGTTTTTCCCGATGTTTAGTAGGAACGTTAGGGTAAATACGACATTACCCGACAAAGTATTGGTAAAAAGTATTTACACCAATGTCGGTGTAAATACTTTCTACTAACGTTTTGTTGTTTCGTCGGAAAATATTACGTCGCCAGATCTATATTTTCTTATAGTAATTGGTATGAGGTCTTTTGAATCAAACTAAAAACAAAATCATGAGAGTTTATGACCACAATGGACAATATCATATCATTATAGAGATGTGAAGGATTTGTTATGCCCTTCACTTATAGCTATGTCGGCAAATACCTCGGCTACCGACAAGTTGATATGTAATGAATTATGGCTGTTTTCAAATTGTCATTGGATGGTCTGTGATAAAGCAAGGTTGGTTGTTGTAGTACTAAAACGAATGGCTATCATATGGTCTGGTCGTTGTATTATTGATTGTCAGTGTCTTATATATCGTTCCTGTTCACAGTACAAAGGCATTTTTCTTTGGGGGAGATTTTTGGAACTAAAATGGCAGCCAAAAGCAAAATATTGATCGTTGGAGGGAGTGGATATGTGGGTAAGTTTGTGGTGGAGGCGAGCGCCAAGGTTGGCCATCCCACTTATGCTCTCTTTCGAAATTCCACTCTTTTTGACCCTAACAAATCTCACATTATCAGCCATTTCAAGAACTTGGGGGTCAATTTTGTCTCTGTAAGTTTTTTTTTCTTCTTTTTTATCTCCTTTTTCTCGTCTTTGTATTGTTAGCGATGGCAAATGCTTGAATCAAATCCAACACTAACTATTTCGAAATTTCTTAGAAAATTCCTTAAGATGTAGATAGATTTTCTAAGAAGCTTATCAATTTATGACGATACTTTATTCAAGTAGGATTGTTGAAAAATGTTTTTGTTTCCGCCCTAAAAATGCATTGGCTATAAATGTGTATAGGGATCTTTCTTAACGCACCACCATTAAAAATTTGATAACTAAGAGAGATGAATGTAAAATAAAAATAAAAAAATTAAATAGCTCTCATATTACAAACAAAAACAGAAGAAAAAAATAATAGAAAAGGTTATCAAACAGGGTCTAAACAGTTTGTGTTTTATAGGTCCTTAAACATAAAAAAAATATATCAAATAGATCTCTAAACTTTTAATTTTGTGTTAGGTCAATACGTTCTTATCTTTCTTTCAATTTTGCACTTAATAGAGATCCTTAACTAATCGACATATTTTCAAATTCACAAACATATTAATTAAACAAAATTGAAAGTTTAGGGTTCTATTAGACACAAAATTAAATCTATGTCTAATAGATTCATTAATTTTAAAGTATCGAATATGACAATGACGTATTAAACACAAAATTAAAAGTTTATGGGCTCTACGAGGCACAAAATTTAATTTTATGTCTAATAGTTATATTAATTATAAAATATGGAATATGTCAGGGATTTATTAGATACAAAATTCAAATTTTGAAGTTTAGAAGAAAGATTTTTTTTCTTTGAATTTTTTTTTTTCAAATTCAAATCCACATGTGGATAAACTCGATTGTCTATCCTTAAATAAATGTCACATTAGCAAGTTGAAATGCAAAAATATATGAATATCATGTTGTGCAATAAATTAATCACCATTGAAAATTTACAAATTTTGTTGGACAATTTATAAATTAGTCTAATTAAACTAACTTATATGTAAGCCGACATTATTTAAGATAAATTGGCTGAAGTGAGGTGACATTGCAGATCAAATTGAACAATTGTTCAAGAATAAAATTAATGATTATTATTTTGTTTAATTTTACTTTGGGATTGAAAATTAATTAAATACTATAAATTTTTTATAATGGTTTTATATTTGGTTTTTTTTCAGTTTCACCCAAACGCCTCAAATAATTAATAAAGATATTAATTACTTCCCATTTATATAGACATAATCTTTCGTTTTTCTAGTCAAATGTGAAACGTTTTTCACATCCCCAACATTTAGAACCGTTAATTGGCAAAGAAAAAGTAAGGGAAATTAGAATTTGAAAGTGCCCATATATCATTTTTACTTTTACTACTATACTAATTATAGGTCTTAACTTTGTGCAGGGCGATCTCTCGGATCATGAGAGTCTTGTTAAGGCCATTAAACAGGTGGATGTGGTGATATCCACTGTTGGCCATGCTCAGTTAGCTGACCAATATAAGCTCATTTCTGCCATCAAAGAAGCCGGCAATGTTAAGGTCATAGACTCATAGTCTTTTTTTTTCTTTAATTCTTTTGATTTGTGGTTAAATTACTATTTTTATCCTTAGGACATCGGTTTATCTTCAATTTTGTTCCTATAATTTGAGCTTAATTTCAGTTTGATTTATATAATTTGACACGACAAGATACACATTTTCTATTTACGTGCTGCTGAGTTGGGATGTGTTTTTGGGCGGATTGAATTAGAGTTTAAAGCTAATTAATAAAAAGATATGAGAGAAAAAGGGATGAGTTTTTGGAGGGATAAAAAGACGGTTTGGGGATGAAAATTTTAAAATTATAGGAACTAAATTGTAACAAAACAAAAATCGTAAAGATATGAAATTGGAACATTTAAAATCATATGGTGACCAAATTGAAACAAAGCTCAAACTATAATAACCATAATATTAAATTTAACCTTGATTTATTGAAAGCATGCACATGAGAGGTCTCGGGTTTAATTTAATAAAATTGAAGGTTGATTGTAAAAATTGATATACTTATTGGCAAGTTAATGACAATAATTAATAATCATATTATATTACCTCACATGGACCCATGTTGCCCATCATCATTTTTGTGAGTGTTGGAAATACGATCAAAATCTCACATTGGTTAGACAAAGTAAAGATCCATGATATGTAAGTGATATAGATTACATTTTCATTGGTACAATGCCTTTTAATTTGAATGAAACTAAAAATAAAGATGCCAAAAGTGAACACTATATATATCATAGCATTATGGAGATGGGGAGGGGTTGTTTGTCCCTAACAGTTAAATTTATCAATATTTTTATATGAGAATATGAGAATATTCCAACAACAGGTGTATAATATTCTTTCGATTTTGTTTTTCTTTTTGAGTTCATCAACATGTACGGTTGGAGATTCCAACCCACGACCTTTGATGAAAATATTCCACCAACAGGTGTATTCTTTCAATATGTTTTTTTTTAAGTTCGTAAACATGTAGGGGTTGAGGACTCAAACCCACGAACCTGATGCAAATATTCCACCAACAGGTGTATAATATTTTTTTCAATATTTTTTTTTAGTTCATTAACATGTGAGGGTGGGAATTCAAACCGGCCACAAACCTTAAATTTTGATTGGATAATATGTCTTAACCGGTCGAGCCATGCTCAAATTGCATCTATTTTGCTCTGTTTAATTAATAACATGATTCTAGAAAGTATAAAAATGATATTTTTCTCCTTAATTGTTTAATAATTTATTTGTGTGTATATGGTTTCAGAGATTTTTGCCATCAGAATTTGGGAACGATAGATGTGGATCGTGTGCATGGAGTTGAGCCAGCAAAATCAGCCTTCGCAGCAAAGGCTGAAATCCGGCGAGCTGTGAAGGCTGCAAAAATTCCTTACACTTTTGTATCCTCTAACTTCCTTTCTGGTTGGTTCCTTTCCAGCTTGGCTCAGCTTCAACCCTCCACTCCACCTGCTCCACCTATCGATAAAGTTTTTATTACTGGAGATGGAAATCCCAAAGGTAATAATCTAAATCCACCAAATTCTTTCCTTACTTATTTCTACACTAAGTTTAAATTTAAAAAACATGAAACAAAATACTAAATGATTATCAAATAGGGTTTAAGGTTAGAGTTTCACTGGATAAACATGGGGTTTGGCACCCAGTTAAATCCAAACCGTTACCTCAGAAATCCCATCAAATAAGACCTCATACCTAGTGTCTGTTGTTAACTTATATATCATGGATCTTCTTTTGTTTAGTTTATAGGAGATTGTTTGCTTTTCAATAGGGGTTGATTAATGATTTAACATAATATTAGGGTACCAATAATCAATGAAAAACTCTGCAACCCCGATACCTTTTTGGATTTTACTTTATACTCGGCTTTACTTGGTGTAAATTATACCCTCTTTTTTGTAATTATAGCTTAGCTACTCTTTGTGCTAGTTGGGAATGTTTTTTTTTTTTTTGTAAATCATTGGCTTTAGCTTTCTTGTAATTATCATTTCACACATCAATGAAATGATATCTTTTTTTTACAAAAAAACATAGTATTAGAGCAGGAAGGTATTAGCATTTATCAACCAATACGCAAATGGGTCTTCTCAAAAATGTCATTTTATCCAAGAAAATTGTTTTGTTTTTTTTTTGTGGGGTGTTATTTAAAGAAAAAAAAAACAAAGAACTTACTGGTTTTTTGTTCTCTTGAATTATCAGCAATATTCAACAAGGAAGATGACATTGGCATGTATACAATCAGAGCTGTGGATGATCCAAGAACTTTGAACAAAATCCTCTATGTTAGACCTCCCAAAAACATCTACTCTTTCAATGATCTTGTCTCTCTTTGGGAGAAAAAAATTGGCAAAACCCTCCACAAAATCTATGTTCCTCAGGAACAAGTGTTGAACAGCATCCCCGGTTAGTATTTTGAATATTTTGTTATCTTTTTTAAACTATAGGAACTAAATCGTAACCTATAAAAGTTTATGGACTAAATCGTTGCTTCTTATACAAGGTACTGAGATAATCATGATTGTATTAGACTAACCGAAGGGTAAACGACAGATTTAGACACTTTATAGACCATATTGGATTAGATCATGGGCAATAATACTAATTAATATAGATGATATATATCAAAGTTTGTAGGATAGACAAGTAATTAATGGGTTATATACCTAAAATTTCTTGTTTTGTTTTGGGCAGAGGCTGAATATCCAATGAATATGAGGCTCTCACTTTTTTACTCAACTTTTGTGAAGGGAGATCATACCTATTTTGATATTGAACCATCATTTGGAGTGGAAGCCACAGAACTATATCCAGATGTTAAATATACAACTGTGGATGAATTTCTCAATCAATTTGTTTAAAAACAAGGTTTTAACCTGCTTCCATCTAATTTAATTAGAGTTTAAATCTCATTTGGGTACCTAAACTTTTAAGTTTATTTTATTTTGGTCCTTAAACTTTTAAAATGTTCATTTTGGTTTTTGAACTTTTAAGTTTGTTTCATTTGGTTCCTAAATTTTCAAAATGTCTATTTTAATCCTTTGGACTTAAAAAAAATAATAATAATCATTTTGGTCTTTGGTATATAATTTTATTATCTAATATTTATTTGTTTTATGCTTGTCTTTAACTTATGTGGCTTAAATACATACTCATATTAACCTACTTTTTCATATATTTGAAGCTCTATACCATTAATTTGTTAAAAATAAAATAAAAATAAGAACAAAAATCATTACTTCTTAAAAGTTAAGGAACCAAAACAAACATTTTAAAAGTCCAAGAACTAACATAGAAAAAAATTGAAAGTTTAGCAACTAAAATTGACATTTTGAAAGTTTAGAGACCAAAATAGAATAAACTTAAAAATTTAGGGATCAAAATAGGATTTAAACCTTTAATTAAATAAAGATGGAAGATTATATTTTGGCTTTGCCTCTATATTATATATATATTATGTGAAGTGAATTTGGATAATATTACAGGGCTGTCTACTTCTGTATAGGTTCAAAATTTCTTGGTGAGTCTAAACATGGTTGAATAATAATGTTAGCTGTGGTTTTAAAAGTTTTATAAGGTTTAGGTTTAATTTATAAATTTGAAAGATAAATTATTCATAGTTCTTAAACTTTCAAAATATTTCTATTTTAACCTTGGACTTTGAAAATTTAATCATTTTGATTTTTGTTATTATTTTTATGGGCTAATATTCATTATCTATCCGATTCAATACATGCATTTTAATATACATACGAAATTATGTTATGTATCTATGAGAATAATTGATGGCAAAACGTCGATGAGAACTATAATAGTTAGTTTTTAAAAGTTTATGAACTAAAATAAATATTTTTAAAAATTTAGACCCAAAAGGTAAGATGGACAATGAAGCACTCTCCACATTTTTATAATAATATGATATTGTCCACTTTTGACACAAACTTCGTAATTTTGTTTTTTGTTTCACCTAAAAAATTACTAATGAAAATGTTGTCTCACATTTATATGTACTCATGTGATCTTCCTCTTTGTCTACCCAATGTAAACCTGCTTGAAATCAACCTACCATGTAATTTTTAAATAAATACAGTTTTGTGGCACACAAAGCTGTTAAACCGTGGACTTAACGATTAAATTATAATTTCTATTTAGTCTTTGAACTTCCATGCAATCAAACATAAGGGATTATATATTGAAACTTTTTAAACAATACCTACAAACTAAAACATATATTTTGCAAAAATCACATTTTACAAATGATAAAAAAAAAAATGGAAATAAAACTTTTGTTATAAACCTTTGTCTAAATCGAACGATTGAAAGGACGTGAAAAGTATTTTTTTAATAGTGAAAAATGTTAAAAAAAAAAAAAAAAAAAAAGCTATTTGAAATAATTATGAAAGATAATCGTAAAAATCAACATCAATCTAATAAGCAAACATAATAGACAATGAATGCACGGTACATAAGGAAGCAAAGGCAATATACAAATATATTAAAAATCTTCTTGAAAAAAATTTGGAATTGATCCTGCGAAATAAGCAATTCTTCACCACTAAAAAATTAGAAAATCGAAATCTTAAATATTTTTCTAAGAGGTAATAAGTGTGTATATACAAACACCAAATATTACAATAATATATATATATATATTTATTCATAAGAATGCAACATAATTTAATAATATATGTATATTATATGATCAATAATTTTGAAACTTTGTACTATGAAAAAAATAATAATTGAAACGCTCATTCAAATTAAACTAAGAATAGTTTAATACAATATTGTAACGCATCAAGAGAGTGAAGTATCCTAATATATATATATTATAATAGAAAACGAAATACTACAAAAGAAAAAAAAATGTAAGTCCTAACAAGGAACATTATTATTTAATAGGTAAAAGATGAAACATTAACGAAATTAAGAAGAAAAAAAAAAAAAAACATTAAAGTGTGGCAGACGCCCACTTTGCGACGCAACAGTCCAAAAAAATAAAATAAAATACACGATGGGCGGCTGGGAAGTGACTCCCGTTCAAAGATTAAAAATATATATATACATTTCTCTTTATTTCTCCTTCTTTCATAGAAAGCTAAAATAAAATCTACATTGTTACACATTCCTCTCACCACTACAATTTTTTCTTTTTGAAAAAAATATTATCTTTTAATTTATCAAGTTATATCCTTTTTAATTTCTTTTTAATTTCATATAATTAAACTCTAGAATTAGATAAGTATTGTAATTTTAATATTCTATTTAATTTTTGTTAATTCACTCATTAATTATTACAATAAGTGATGTAAAATTTTTCGTAAATGCATTAATTTCAATAAAATCATGCATTGCACAAAATTAAGTTTAATTAATGTACAAATTAACCATTAAATAACTTTACCAAAATTCATTAATTTTAACAACAAAAAAAAGTAGCTTATCATTTTTCTTTGAATTTTATCAATTTTATTCTTGTTATATGCTTTATATAATTCACCAAATACATATGAGAATTTTTTTTCTTAACGATCTTTTGAGTAAAAATTTATTAGATGGAAAAAAATGCAAACATTTTTTTAAAGTTTAAGGTTAAGATTGTTGCAACACTTATCTAAATTTGAGTTTCAATTTGATGAAATTTAAAATTTAGGGTGAAAATT
Source organism: Telfairia occidentalis (assembly GCA_026257165.2). NCBI lineage: Eukaryota > Viridiplantae > Streptophyta > Magnoliopsida > Cucurbitales > Cucurbitaceae > Telfairia > Telfairia occidentalis. The sequence continues at coordinate 11,971 of JAOANK020008888.1, read as the reverse complement.
AATTTTTTTTCATTTTTTTTCTCCTTCCCTACTTTCTTTTCTAGTTTTTGAGAAATTATTTAACAAGGCCACTACAATGTGATTGATTGTTTTATGCCATTAGATTTAGATTTTAATCACTAAATCGATTGAGGTACTTTTAAAATTTATCTCACATAAATCTAACTGTGTGTACGGCCAACTACAGTGTGGTAGTCATCTTTAACAATTTCTCTTAATTTTTTCTTCCTTCCTATTTTTTTTTTAGCTTCTCATTAACTACTTTCTACTCTCTCATCACGATAAAAAAAAACAAAAAGAGAGCTCTCTCATCCGCTATTCTTCCCCTTTTTTTTACACCTACTACATTTCTTTTAAAAAAAAATTTTAGAATAGAACATGTTAGGCTTAGCCGAACGGAATGGAGAATAATCGAGAAAAATAAACTAAAATAAAATGGCAGATCTAAAATATGTACATGAACGTTCAACAACTCACATAATAATAAAAAATAAAACCTATAGGAAAAGGAACAAAAAGGAAAGGGAGGAACAAAGTAGGTGCTTACATTTATAATATATATATATATATTAGGAACGTCTAGTTGGAGGATTCTGGAGAGGGGAATGGACTTAGACTTCCAAAGTCCATGTTTGGTTTGGTTGAAAAGTTCAATTTATTTGTTTAGTAAAAGTTTTTTTTTTCGACATTAAAATAAACGTATACGGAGATGGAGGGGTTTAGTTACCTGTCCAAAAGCGAAGATTTTCCTGGCTTGCTCTACGGGTATGCAATCTCTCTTCCTCCTCTTCTCCTCTTCTTCTCTTCTTCTTCTCCTCCTTCTCAAGATTTTTCTTCCTCTCCTTCCGGGATCTAGGTTTTTTTTCTCTCCTCCTACTACGTTATATTTAGGATTTTTCTTGTTCATCTCCTCCTTCAGTGCTCTAGATCAAGTTTTTTTTTTCCTCTCTTCCTCCGTTAGATCTAGGTTTTTTTTGCTCATCTCCTCCTACTGCATTAGATCTAGTTTTTTTTTGTTCTTCTCTTCCTACTGAGTTAAATTTAGGATTTTTTTTTGTTCTTCTCCTACTGCAGAATTAGATCTAGGACTCTTTTTTTTATTCCTCTCCTCCTACCGAGTTAGATCTAGGATTTTTTTTTTTGTTCATCTTTTCCTCCAACTACACTAGATTTTTTTTTTGTGTTCCTCTACTCCTCCTATGTTAGAGATCTAAGTTTTTTTTCCCTCTCCTCCTCCTGCATTAGATCTATTTTTTCCCCTCAATTTTGGGTATAATTTCGATTTTATCTTATTTCTAGTAATATCCAATAACATTCACGTGCACAACCAAACATAGTTTTCTTTGATTTCCAAACATTTTATTCTCAGACATCTTATTTTCAGGCATTTTATTCTCAGTTAGACGAGAGTGTTAATAACCAATTAAGTTTCTCCTATTGCTTCTCTTCTAACCCTTTCCCCATTGTTGCCTCGAAGATCTTCATCCAATGGCCACCAAAAATAGCAGCGTCCTCGTCGTCGGAAGCACTGGCTATATCGGGAAATTCATCGTCAAAGCAAGTGCCAAGGCCGGGCATCGGACCTACGCTCTCGTCCGAGATTCCGCTCTCTCCGATCCGGCCAAGTCTTCCATCATCCAAAGCTTCACCAGCATGGGAGTCGATATTGTCATTGTAATGAACTACAGAAATAATAATAATTCAATTTACAGTTTTTGCTTAAATTGGATTAGAATTATAATAGTAATTGATATAAATATAGTTGGAGATTATCGATTTTTGCAGGGCGATCTGTTGGATCATGAGAGTTTGGTTAAGGTAATAAAACAGGTGGACGTGGTGATATCGACAGTCGGTCTTAAGCAGTTGGATGATCAAGATAGGATCATCAACGCTATCAAAGAAGCCGGCAATGTTAAGGTTACGTATTATTTCATTTTAGTCCTTAAATTTTTTTTAAAAAAATTATTACTTTGGAGTAATCCTTTCTCGTTCTAATTCCTAATTTAATTACAAAGAGATATTACTTAGAGAACTTTTGAAAGCTCGTTTTGTAAGATTTATGATGAGAAATATAAGTGTTTAGCAACTAAGTTTGTTTCTCCATTCTCATTTTCTTAGAATTGTTTCTAAACAACAAAATCAAGTTTCTTATTTTTAGTTCTCTTTTTCTTTTTTTTTTAAGGAAAAAAAACATAAATAAAGCATTATTTTATCGTTATAATATTACTTTTAATAAATTATAACACATTATTCTTGTAAATTTTTTATTTTATAATTTAAAATTTGAGAGAATAGAAAATGGTTACTGACACACATTTATGTGTCTTTTTTTAATAAAAATGAAGAACAAAAAACAATATTACCAAACTAAGTTCTATTTTTCTTTATTAAAAAAGAGAAAACAAAAAACATGGAACAAAGAAACAAGAACACAGGTCGATAAACAAGGTCTAAATTATAAGTTTGGTTTTTGAATAACTTTTTTAGTCTCTATATTTAAAAATGTTTCCAATAAAATAAAAAATATATATGTTTCAAAATAAATTACTCTCTTGTGATGTGACTTCCAATTATTGTGTTTTAATAAGTTTACTATCATAATTTTCTATACACAATTCAACAAATTAAGGACATCATAGACCCATTAATTAAAAACTTCTTTAAATAACACAAGTCTAGAAGGAATAAACATATTAATTAATCTATGGTTAAGTTTAGGGACTTGTTAGAAAAATTTTAAAATACAAAGGATTATTAAGAAATTGTGTTTGTTAATTTACTAATGCAGAGATTTTTGCCATCAGAGTTTGGATTCGACGCAGAGAATGTGCATGGAGCTGGACCATTGAAAGCACTTTTTGAGTCGAAAATTAAAATTCGACGAGCTGTGGAGGCTGCTGGAATTCCGTACACTTATGTTTGGTCATACTGTTTCGATGGTTACTATTTGCCAAGACTGGCTCAGCCGGTGGCCTCTACTCCACCTAGAGACAAAGTTATTATCAAAGGGGATGGAAATCCCAAAGGTAAACTACTCAATTTAGTCGTTAAACTTTCACCGACCACGGTTGCGGTAAGTCCTTGTATTCTCAATTTTTTATTTAATAGATCTCTAAACGTTAAAAATGTCTAGTTAATAGATTATCTCTTAACCTTCAATTTTGTGTCTATTGAACCATGACCTATTCAATATTTGGTTTAATTATATAAAATATTTCTATACTTTGCATTTTATTTCATAAATATATTTTATTCTTTCAAAAATTTCAATACTATCTTCCATCTTTATTGAATGTTTCAAAAAATATCTTTCAATAAAAATTTAGTTGGATGTTTGACAAAAAGTTGACGTATCTGCTAATATAGATTACATGGATACAAAACAACTTACGTGAGAGCTTAGATTAAAAAAAAAAATATAACGTTTTAAGATTGATTTGAAGTTTTTAAATAAAATAAATATTTTTAAGAAATCAAATCAATATTTAAAAATGCATGCGAAAACAAACAGAACGCTGTGCTTTTTCACTCAAACTACCACGCAGGTTATTTTGTATTCATGTATTCTACATATTAGCATACCTATATATATTAGATTCAAAATTGAAACTTTGGACACTTTTTAAGTTGAGGGACTCATGTATTAGACACAACTTTGAAAGGACTAAATTTATAACTTAACAAAAAAAAAAAAAAAACACATGCTTTTAATCATATGTAAACATGACGAATTAAAACTATATTAATAGATGTCAATGCAAGCATAGTTCAAGGGATAAAATCATGTACTATTATCGCAGAGGTCGATGGTTCGATCTCCCAACCTTGCAAATGTTGAACTCAAAAAAAAAAATAAAACTAAACTATATCAATAGATTTTCTTAAAATCAGTTTAGGGAGATGGAGATCCCAGAGGTAAACTACAAAATTTAGCCGCTAACTTTAATAAGTCCATATCTGTTTTTAATTTTCTATCTAATAGACATCTCAACGTTAAGAATGTCTAATTGATTTCTGAATTTTCAATTTTGTGTATTATAAAATCTTGACTTATTCAATAATTTTTTAAAATTCATCAACTTATTAGACATAAAAAAATGTTTATACAATAAGGGTCTCACTTGCAAATATTTATTTTAAAAGTCTCTTGAAATTGATGTATTGTTGTCTATTGGCACAATGTCCAAGTGTGTTTTCTTTTTAATGCCTTCATATAATAAAATGAGTTAATATTTGTTGGTTTCCATTTGGTCATAATTTTGCAGTAATTTTCAACAAGGAAGAAGACATTGCCTCCTACACTATTAAAGCTGTGGATGATCCAAGGACTTTGAACAAAATCCTTTACATAAAGCCCCCTCAAAATGTCCTCTCAATGAATGAACTTGTGGCCCTATGGGAAAACAAAATTGGGAAAACACTTCAAAAAACCTACATTTCTGAGGACCAATTGCTGAAGAACATCCAAGGTTAGAAACAAAAATTAAGAGTTCATTGAAAAAAATTAGATCTCGTTTGATAACCATTTTATTTTTGGATTTTCTGTTTAATTTTTGAGATTTTAGCTTATAATTAAATATTAAGTACCGATGTGTTCTTGCTCCGAAAAATTAAGCTAATTAAAAAAAAAAAGTAGTTTCAAAAACTTTAAAAAAAAAAAAAAACTAAAAATTCAAATGTGTTTACAAGAATGGTGAAAAGAGATGTCCTAAAACTAGGAGAGAAGTAAGCATCATTTTTAAAAATTGAAAACAAAATTGATTTTATTACAATTCAAATTAAATGGAAACTTTCCTCGCAGCGTAGGGGCTTTTATCACAATCCTAATTTTCTAAATTAGAGAATGAGGTGAAGACAATATATATAAAATTATGTAGTAATTTATTTTATTTTTTATTTTTTAAGTATGCATGACATCCATTCTTTGTTTTTTTTTTTTTAAATTACAACTAACATTTGTGGGGATGAAGATCGAACCATCAATCTTTGCAATGGTAGTAATGCCTTTGTCTACTAAATTATGTTCTGATTGGCTTCATCCTCTATTTTTTACGTGGCTTTCAATTCATTGACACAATTTTCAAATACTGAATCTAACTTTAAAGTTTTTCTTTTTCATTTACAACTAACACATCTTAAAATATAGAGAGGATAAAAAAAAACACACACACAATAAAAACATTAGGATGACAATCAAATGGGGGGTTTTATTTGATGACGACTTTATTTTTAGTATCTTTTTCTCTAACACTTAGACTTAGTTTATGTGCAGTTTTTTATTTTGTTTTGTCATTTTTAAAACAAGTTCGAAATTTTGGTTGAATTTCTCAACCATCATAACTCAATTAATTAAAATATATATGTTTTTTACCAAAAGTAGGAGATTTAATCCCCATCTCTACTTATTAAACTTAAAAAAAAAAAAAAAAAAAAAAAAAAAATCTTACTTGAATTTAGAACTTCCATTAGGGCTCAAAAAAACATCTTTAAAAAATAGACTATAATAATGATAATATACTTGAGGGCTCTTAATTTTAAACTTTTATGGTTTTTTCATTGAAGAAATATTGAATTAATACTGCTTAAGATTGTGTTTTATTATGCAGAAGCAGAGCCTCCACTGAATTTGATATTGGCTTTAGATTACTCAGTTTTTGTGAAGGGAGATCACACCAACCATGAAATTGAAGCATCCGTTGGATTGGAAGCTTCAGAGCTATATCCAGATGTTAAGTACACCACTGTTACTGAATATCTCAATCAGTTCGTTTAGCTTTTTTTTTTCTCTCTCTTCCTCCTCCTTTGTTATGAAAGTATTAATAAAATATTAAATTTATCGTAACCCAATTTATAGATTCAACCATGACTTAACATCCTACTACTTTCCACATCCATTCATCATTTATATATTTAGGAAAATAATTGGCTAGACACCTGGACGTATCTATCATTATTTTTTGATAACTAGAAAAGATGAATGTAAAAAATGAGATTTTTATTTTTTAAAAAAAAAATTAAATGTTTAATTTTTAAAAGTGATGTATTGAAAGATAACTAGTTACACACGATATGTAGTCAAATATTGTTCACCTCAAAGAAATGGGTAAATACCTTAACCGAATTATGTTCAATGCCTAATTCTTTATTTTGATTGCTACTGACTCACTTTAGTGTACCACCACGTAATGTAAGTTGTTTATCGACTAATTTCCACATTCATCAACAATAAAAATGGTATACTTGAAAAATATCAAGTCGTAGTTAAGAGAATAAAGATTTTACCACCCTCTCAAAATTTGATTATTTCTAATGGTTGAACTAAAAAAAATAAAATTAAAAATTAAAACGAGGAATTACATTGAAACTTTTTAAAATTAAAATTGAAAGGTTTAAATCTGATTTTGGTTCATAAACTTTGAAGTTTGTTCTATTTTGGTCATTGAATTTTCAAAATTTTATTTTTGTCCTTGAACTTTTAGGTTTGTTTCATTTTGGTCTCTGAGCTTTTAAAATGTCTATTTTAGTTATTGAACTTACAAAAAATAATTATTGTAGTTCTTGGTATATAATTTTATCATCTAATATTTATTTGTTTGATGCTTATCTTCAATTCATATGACTTAAATACATACTCACATTAACCTACTTATTCATATATTTGAAGCTACATCATTAATTTATAAAAAATAAAATAAATATAGGGACAAAAATAGTTATTTTTTGAAAGTTTAGGGACCAAGATCAACATTTTAAAAGTTCAAGGACTAAAATAGAATAAATTTGAAAGTTCAATAATTAAAATGGACATTTTAAAAGTTTAAGTACAACAAACATAAAAGTGTATTTACAAAAAAAAAAAACCTGTCAGAAACTAAAATATACATTTAGCACCAGTGAATAGTACTCCTCTCATTCTCGTCTACTTTTCCTTTTCCCCAAGCTCGATTGACTCTGCGACTGTTTTTTCCGATCGATCTCTCACCGGAATACTTCATCCAATGGCCGACAAAAGCAAAATCCTCGTCGTCGGAAGCACTGGCTATATCGGTAAATTTATCGTCGAGGCGAGCGCCAAGGCTGGTCATCGGACCTACGCTCTCGTCCGAGATTCCGCTCTCTCCGATCCGGCCAAGTCTCCGATCATCCAGAGCTTCAACAGCATCGGAGTCATTATTCTCTCTGTGACTACTCAATCCTTTTCATCGATTATCCTCTCTCTCTCTCTACTGCTCTGTTTTTGGCCTTTACCTTTTCCTTTCCTCAGTTTTGCTTAAATTACGTCATATCAATTCCACATACAACACGATTCGATTCTTCTCGTTGTGTTTTCATTTCGATTTATTGTTCTATCGGACTTGGAAGTGCAGAAAGAAACAGAAATGTTTCGATTGCATTTTATATTTCACAATCAGTCAACGATCTCGTGGAGGAAATAATCGTAAAATCGCACTATCAAAACGAACAGATTTGCGTGTGGTGGTTATGGACTGATTAGGTTGGAGATTGATTTGCAGGGCGATCTGTTCGACCACGAGAGTTTGGTGAGGGCGATAAAGCAGGTGGACGTGGTGATTTCGACGGTCGGTCTTAACCAGTTAGGCGATCAAGATAAGCTCATCTCCGCCATCAAAGAAGCTGGCAATGTCAAGGTCACTAACATTTGCTTCAGTTTTATAACCAATCTGTTTCGTCTCAAGTGATTTAAACATGGAATGAAATGGAATTGAAGTCTAATATTTCTAATTGATCAAAATTTTACTCAATAGAATTTACACTGCACTTAATATAGTTGATCTTTTGTAGCACTCGATGTTTGTTTACATGTTTTCCATTTTAATCTCCTAATCATTTGAAATTAAACTTTAGTTTTTGCGTTCAACTTTCTTCAAAAACCACTTTTAATTAGTTTACTGAATCGGTGTTGTAGCGTTATGTGTTTTTCTTACCTCATGTTTGAATGATTATTTCACGAATAAGGATGGATATGTGCAAGATGACCTTTAAAATTATAATTTTAGAAGTTCAAAAACCAAGGGAGAAATGGACAGAAAAAGGTTGAGGGATCAAAATAATTAAAAAAGTCTACCGAAACTGGAATCAGTTTTGAACTAAGAGAAAGAGGGATAGGGGTAAGTTCGAAAGTTCATGTTTATAATTCATCGTCCATTTGAAGGAGGAATAAGATCGTTATCATGTCAAGCATTTAATAGGATGTTTTTCGAAGACCAAAAAGAAAAACAAATCTACAACAAACAGAGAGAAATCAGATCATTACCAGATTTCTAGTATTTCTGTTTCCCAAATTTAGGCATGGAAGAGACTGATGAGTTGACTGCCTGATATGGAAATGTTACGAGTGAATGAAATTGAAATGTTTGTTGTTGGTGCAGAGATTTTTCCCTTCAGAGTTTGGGTTCGATGTAGAGAATAATGTTCATGGAGTTGGGCTGGTGAAACCAATTTTTGAGGCAAAGGTTCAAATTCGCCGAGCTGTGGAGGCTGGAGGAATCCCCTTCACCTACGTATGGTCTTACTATTTTAATGGTTTGTGTCTTCCCAGATTGGCTCAGCATGGTGCCTCTGCTCCACCTAGAGACAAGGTCGTCATCCACGGGGATGGAAATCCCAAGGGTAACCACTTCACTCTTATTTATAGCTTCTGCCTTTTCTGATATTTGCTATATTTACTTGAGGTTTCAAGAATTAGAACGAGTTGGATGAATCCAATCCAACCATTTTTTTTCCGATTAAATTTCAAGTGTAGTCCATGCACTTCTATAATTCTGTTTTAACTTTTAATAGGTTACTAAACTTCAACAAGTGTCTAAGATTTCCATGAATTTTCAATTTCGTGTCTAATAAGTTTTTAAACTTTAAAAATGTTGCATAAATTCTTGAACTTCCAATTTTGTGTTTAAATAGGTTAGAGACCTATTATTTACGAAATTAAAAGGTTAAGGTCTTAGTCATGAACTTTTAAACATATCAAATAAATCTACGATGTATTAAACACTAAATCTAAAGTCTAGAGATCTATCTAAAGTTTAGGGACCTATTGGATGTTAAATTAAAATTTTAGGGACCTATCATATGTTTTTTAAAGTTTAGAGACCTATCAAATTTAACATTAAAAGTTTGGAGACTAAACTTGTAATTTAACTATTTTTTTAATTAGTTTGAGTTATAAATTTGTTTTTTGAGGTTTGAGTTTTAGGAATTTTCCAGAAATCAATTTAGGTTAAGTGAAACAGTACGAATTTATTACGGAAAAAAGAAAAAGGAAAATTTTTTTTTTACTTGGTGGTGGGTATGTTTATTAGTTACTTTTTTTCGCATAAACTTTTTTATAAAATAGAATATTGAACTATTATTTTTAATTTAATGGACAAATATAGGTAAGAAGATCCTTTAAGTATTATCATTTCTATTTTTCTTTTTATAAAATTTTAAGATAAACAAGTAAATTAATTGAAATGACGACCCGACTAAATGTATCATAGTTGGATTGGGTTATTTTATCATCTAGGTAGGACATATAATTTAAAATTAGGTAAACCAAACTCCCTTCTTGGACATGCATTAGGATAAATTTGTAATTTCACAAAAACGTAATCTTATCCATGACCATCTCAGAATATGAATGTCCATTTTTTATGGAGAAGCGGAGCCCACTGGACAATTGACTTGACTTGATTGGCATAGTTTCTCTTTTGAAATTTGCTTTGTTTTTTTTTTGTCCATTTGCAAAATGTCCAAGTGCAGTTTCTGGTAAATGTCTGCATCTAAGATAACGAGTTTTTTGTTTGGTTTCCATTTGGTCATAATTTTGCAGTAATTTTCAACAAGGAAGAAGACATTGCCTGCTACACAATTAAAGCTGTGGATGATCCAAGAACTTTGAACAAAATCCTCTACATCAAGCCCCCTGAAAATGTCTTCTCAATGAATGAACTCGTGGCCCTCTGGGAAAACAAAATTGGAAAAACTCTCGAGAAAATCTACATTTCAGAGGATCAGTTATCGAAGAACATCGAAGGTAATCAGAATAAAAAAATTGGCCATGAATTTTCTCAGAATTAAATTTTGAGAGTTCACTTTAAAAAAAGAAATAGGTTTCGTTTGATGATAATTTTGTCTTTCGTTTTCCATTTATAAATTAAAAACTAGACCTAGTTTTTGTACCATTTCTCTTTTTTTTTTTTTTTTTTTTTTTTACTATTTTTAACACAATTTTTAATTTGTGAAGGCTTGGAGTGGACAGAGTCCCTTTTGAGGGGCCCTTGATATCCTGGTTATTTAAAAAAATCTAAAATGTTAAATTACATTTTTAGTTTTTATATTTTGTTTTTGGAATAATTTTGTTCTTATACATTTTTTTTCTTCTAAACTATTTAGTCTTTTTAAAATTTTTAAAATATATATATAACAATTGAGTTCTGTATGTGAAATATTTTACTGTATCTGAGTCGTGTAGAAATTAATAATTGAACCACTTTCGATTTGAAGCCTTCTATCAGTCTATTCATTTGGTTCATATTTCATGCATAAACTATTTTTCAATTAAAAGCCAAATCATTTAAAAATAAAAGTATACAAGAACCAAAATGTTCTTAGAGCTAAAGTATAGAAATCAGTAATGGATTTTAATTCTCAATAATTTGAAAAATAAAACAAAATTTGAATCCTTTTTAGAAATCTCTCAAGTTTAATTAGCTTAGGATTTTAATTTTTAAAAACATGGGTAAAAAGGTAGATTAAATACATTATTTTTCTTTAATTTGAGTTCAACAATTGAAAGATTGGAGAATCGAACTAGAACTATTGACTTTTGCGATGGAAATATGTGTTTTATCTACTGAACTATGTTTGGATTGATGGTAAATGATATACGATGAAAGGCTTAACCTTGGTTTGTTTATTGTGCAGAGGCAGCATATCCACAGAATTTGATGCTAGCTTTTGATTACTCAATTTTTGTTAAGGGAGATCATACCAACCATGAAATTGATGCATCAGTTGGATTGGAAGCTACAGAACTGTATCCGGATGTTAAATACACTAGTGTGGATGAATATCTCAATCAATTTGTTTAGGTACTCGTCTCTATCTCTACCCCTTTCCACGTCCCCTATAATATAATATATGTATTTATGTATTTTGCTAAGTTGAATATAGTTTAATTAGTTGGTTTTTTATTTTTTTTTTTTCTTTTTTTTTTTGACTTCATAGTTTAACTATGATATATCGATATCAGAGAAGTTCGATACGGAAACGAAGGTGAACATCGTTTTTACTCCAAAATCGGTGACATATTAGAATATCGGCGATATATCATTAATATATTGAACAATTGCACCAATATCGAGTGCTGGCACAGTGGCTTCCATGGCTCAAAATGAGCATGTTTTGTTGCTTGCTTCACAACTTACATTGCCAATCAATTTCAAATTTCAAAAATATGATTAAAAAATTCTTATAACTACTTAAAATTTTTATAAATTTTACAATTTTCATAAATTCTACCACACTATCACAACACTTTTATTTTTAACTTTCAATTTTTTTTCTCTTCTCTCTCAACTCTTTAAGTGTCTTTCTAACTCTTTTTTTTCTTCTTTTTACTATTTTTTCTTTCATGTTTTTACTCTCTTTCTGTTACTAATTATATTAATTTATTATATATCTCTGGTAAAATATTTTAAAACCATAATATAATAACTTCTCTAGAATTTTGTTATTGTAATTTATTATTAAATTAATAAAATTATATGTTTTTAAATTAGACAATGAATTACTATTAAATTGAATATATTTTTTTTTAATTTATTATTGAATTGAGTATTATTTATTTTGCTTTGATTTTACATTGAGCATCATTCTTCTTTCTTTTGAATTATCAATATCAATCATGTAGTTGTTTAATATAATTTTTTTTATCAATAAAGAATTTAAGTTCACAGTTATTTTT
>JAOANK020008782.1:0-21973 GCA_026257165.2 Telfairia occidentalis | reverse complement strand
ATGAGGAAGGGTTCCTATGTGTCATGGCCATAGTTACTTTATTTATGCATTAGTATTAGGATTCATGTATTTAAAAAAATTCTATTTGTAACAAAAGATTGTCCATTATTTACCTCTTGTTTATCTACGTTTTCTTGGGATCCCAATTTCAAGTTTTGCTGAATACTCCCCTCAAGTTTTAAAAGCATGCATGTAGTAGCGGTCCTAAGGTTTTGTTAAGTTGGGTCGTTACATGTAACATACACATATATTCAAGAAACGTCAGAGACTCCCACAATGCACGTTTTTACTTTTACAAAACCAAAAAAACAATAAAAAGAAAAACTAAAAAAAAAAGCTTCAAAATACCTTCTTAGAAGCGCGGCAGGTGGGAAAACCGAAGAACTACGAATGGTGGCGACCAGTGTAACAAATGACGGTGGTGAACGGCGGTGGCGAGGGAATCGCAGAGGGAGAGATCGAGAGCGTGCGACTGAGGGAGAAAGGTGCTAGTCTCGAGAAAAAATAAAACACAAACACGTAAAAGAACCTCAATGCTAGCATGCTTCAAACTCTTAACTCATTGCACAATATTATGTAATGAGCTCAATAAAAGAAACGTTCATGCACATTCTATTAGTAAGAAAGTCGAAAGCCAATTCTTATCCTCCCTTGTGTGTGTGCATGCAAGCTCATCTCATTCTAGTCCTTACAAGGCCAGAGTGCATTTAATGAAGTTTTTCCTAAGTTGCCCCTACTCTAGCTCTAAATCATTTTCAAGTGAGTGTTTCTAATTTAAGTTAGCTTAAGGAAAATGTTTATTTTCTTCTTTCTTTCTCTCTTTCTTTTTTTTTTCTTTGCTCTTTTCTTTCTTATTTATTTATTTTTGAAGGGAAGATTGTATCACATTCCAATCTTTCTAAAAGAGGAGCCTTGTCAAGACGTACTACCTTCGTTCTTGCTTGCCCCTGCTTCCTAGACGCTGAGCATCCAACTATGAGCAGCACCTCTATTCTAGGACAATACTCACTTTCTTTTCGCATTTTCATCAACCTTACCCGTCTACTAGTGCTCAAAGGACGAAGGAGTAACCTCTTTAGACATATTTTATTCAACACAATTCATTTTTAGCATAGGTTATTTTAACTTAGATGTTCACTACCCAATAATAAGACCATTTTGAAACATCTTAAGTCTAACCTCATTAACGACACCCTAAGCCTTCTGGACTTTAAACAAGAGGACTACGTGCTCAAAATACAAGGAATTCAAAGAAGGATTTCAAACATGACTCACTTTAGAAGTATGCCTACTAATTTTTCTATTTCAACTCACGTACACATCACAGCAAATCATGGATAATCATAGTCCTCAACATACAAGCATAAAAAAAATTCTACTTTTCATCATACAGTCAAGCGAACAATCATTCATATTATTCAATTGAATCGAAAAAATTTATCCATAATCAAAAATCAATCTCAATCATAAAAAATCAGCAGCTCAGCACACAATTCATAAGTAATATATCTTAACAACACATAGTACTCAGGACACCCTGCCCCAAACTTAAAATCATGCATTATCCTCAATGTATGAAAAAGAAAAGACAAAGGAAGAGTAAACAGTACTGGTCTGAAGGGAGAGACGGTCCACAACACGACAGGCATGTGGACTGAATATAGTTGTGTGATGGCTCCTAAAAATAAAGGGACAATAAATTGAAATTCAAGGAATCGAAATTCAAGGGACTGTTGGGCTAAAAAAGCAACTAAAACAAATAAACAAAAAAGAGAAAGAGATAAAGAAATGCTTAGGTTGCCTCCCAAGAAGCGCTTGATTTAACGTCTCTAACTAAATGGGACATCTATCATTTAGGCTCCTTTAAAGGTATGTCCTCCACGCCGAGCTCATCCTCTAGATGGTACTACTTCACCTTTTTATGTGTTACCTTAAGCCTCAATCCATCACTGGCAAGCAACTCTATGGTGCCTCCAAGAAGTACTTTCTCACAACGAATGGGCTCGACCACCCTGGTTTTCACCTTCCTAGAAACCAGTGCATTTGTGCCTTGTAAACCATGATCGTTTGGTTAGGTAAGTTGGCCAGGTATGTAAGATTTTATCAACTTATCACGATGTTTTATGAACCTAGCCTAATTTCTCACCTATTAGCATGCATTGAAGATGAAGGTTCATGAATATTATTACTGTCATGCTTACATATTAATTTCTCGAAAGTACAGACAATGTTATCATTCACCAAACCTAAACTATCACAAACAAGATTAAACATGTTTTTCCCAATATGCTCCACAGAAACATTCACATTTTCAAATTTAGGAGGAGGGTTGCGGTCATCAACAACATCTACTCTATTGCAAACATTTACCTTATCGACACTCTTTGATGATTTATAGATGTCGAAACTTATCTCATCGTCGTCAACTCTCAAAGTAAGCCTACCTTGGCAGGAGTCAATGAGGGCCCTCCCGGTGGCTAAAAACGGTCATCCTAGAATGATGGGCACCTCTGCATCTTCCTCTATATCTAACATTACGAAATCTACATGAAGGATAAACTTAAAACCTTGACTAATACGTCCTCTACAATGCCCTGTGGATATGTGATGGATCGATCAGCCAATTGTAGAGATAGAGTCATGGGTTGGACCTCACCTATGTTCAATTTCCTATATACAGACAAAGGCATAAGATTCATAGAGGCACCCAAATTAATTAAAGCATGGTCTATTTCTAAGCTACCAATAGTGCAAGGAAAAGTAAAACTCTCTGGATCTTTTAGTTTCTGAGGTAGCTTCCTCTCCAGAATTGTACTGCATTCTTCTGTCAAGCTTACCCTCTCAAATTTTTCAAATTTCTTATCCTTGGAAAGCATTTCCTTCATGAATATTACATAGTTTGGCACTTTCTCAAGCGCGTCAGCAAAGGGGATATTAATATACAGCTTCACATAAATTTCCAAGAATTTAGAAAATTGGTCATTTAAGTTCTTTTTATAAAAACGCAGAGGGTAGGGGAGGGTATTATAATTAATAGGGATAGAGTCGGAACACTTCCCTGAATTTCATGGTGTGGACTCCTCTTTCTTTCTCTCCTCAGCTTTGATCTCTTCTTCCTTCTTCTTCTCAACTTCTACACGTTTTTTCTCTTTTCCTCAGCCACCTTGGCCATTTCTTTCTTCTCAAACTCCACCAATGACTTGCCACCCCTCAACATGATGGCTTTTCAATGTTCCATTGGATTCACCTCGGTATTGCTTGGGAACTTACCCTTCTGCATAGAGTTGAGTGTGCTAGCAATCTGGCCCACCTGAACCTCAATGTTCTTAATGGATTTGTCATTGTTGTCCACCATGCTTTCCAACTAATTTGTCTCTTTCCTTGATTCAGTGATGAACATTCCCAACAAGTCCTCTACTGATGGCTTCTTCTCCGGCTGCAATTTGGATGTGGATAAAAATTCTAATGGATCTTGCAAAACATTCCTATTATTAGCATAGGAAAAATTATTATAACCACGCATACCTGGGTGATATTGGTTAGGCATTGGAGTCTGCATTTGGCCTCCTTGGAACTCAAAGTTTCTGTTCACATAATTGACTTGCTCCATATTAAGAATCCCTCCCATCGGATATGAATTGCAAGCTACGATCGCTGCAATGGACTGGTTGTTTTCTGGTTTGGCAAGATTATTCAGAGCGTTAGTCAAACATGCCATTTGAGCTTTTCGAGAACTTACCTCATCCAGCTTGTAAATTCTAGCGACTCTTCGATTGGACCTTTCTGATGGCCAGTTGTAACTTGTAGCGGCCATGTCTTCTAACAATGTTCGGGCTACATTAGTTGTCTTAGAAAAAAATGAGCCACTTGCAGCTGCATCCAAAATTGATATAGTATTACTCCACAAACAGTCATAGGAGAGTCTGATCTGTAGTCTATCACGGAAGCCATGCTGTGGGCATTTCCTTAGGAGCTCTTTGTATCACTCTCAAGCTTCGAACAACTGTTCTCCGTCATTCTGTTGAAATGTCACTATTTCTATCCTCAGCCTCAGAGTCTTTGCAGGTGGAAAAAATTTATGTAAGAAAGTTGGGGCTAGCTCGTCCCATGTGGTGATGCTCTCTAATGGAATGGTCTCGAGCCAATCTTTCACCTTGTCCTGCGTAGAGAAAGGAAAAAGCCTTAATCTAATAGAGTCAGCAAAAACTCCTTGAATCTTTACCATACTGCAGATTTCAAGGAAAGAACGGATGTGCTTGTGAGGATCTTCAGAATGGAGTCCTCTAAATGGGTTCTCCCTAGCCATCTAGATGAGGCCTGGTTTAAGCTTGAAATAATGTACATCAATTGGTGCATGGGCGATCCTGGGTTGAGCTGTAAGGACTGTATGTTGAAAATAATCTCTAATCATCTGTGGTCCCCTTGTTGCTCAGCCATCGTGTCGGGCTCGATCCTGTTCTCTCTCAAGCGTCTTCTAAAAGTCCTATCAATTTCGGGATCAATTGGAACAAGACTAGCCCTTCTATTTCTTCGCATGCTCTAAAAAAACAAAAAAAAAAAAAAAAAAGTAAATTACACCCTAAAGTAAAGTCTAGTAAAATTTCCTCAATAATAAAAGAACTAACAACGTCGATCTCCGGCAATGACGCCAAAAACTTGATTGCACCAGACTATGCGTCGCTGCAAGCGCACCGATCAATCGTAGTATATAAAATGATTAAGAGACCAAGTATCATCCTCTAGAGATCGATTAATCAATTCTCTTAGTTATCTAGCGAAATTCGTTCGACTTTATTTAGGAAAAATGAAACTTAAGGTGATTTGAATGAAACAAAGAAATCAAAACAATGGTGAAAATGATTAAGGGATAAAATTTGAGATCAAAGGAGTTCTACGGGTGTCAATTTCATTAATTGACCACATCAAATGCACAAATAACTCAAGGATTTATTTATTAGCAAATTCATAAGTCTCAGAGTCTTAATTTGAGTTTCCGATTTCTAGCGCAACCAACTCTCGCATTTAATTCTACAATTAACCTACCGGTCTAATTGATAAAAAAAAAAGTTAGGCATTAACGACTCTCCTCAAACGACCTCTAACATTCACAAATCACTTTCATATATAAACGAATTTAGTTGGGCAATTTTTATCTAGTTTAAAACTCCTATTCCTAGCAAGTAATAAATCATACATCAATTTAGTTGGTGATCAAGCAACAAAAAGCATCGGGCATAAACTACTCATATGAAATTGCATAATAAAATCAATCCAAAATTAATCAATACAAGTTTAATGGTCCATTAGCTAATCTAACCCTCAGAACAAAAGGATTAACTACTCATAGTGTTCAGATTACAATAGAAATAAGCCCTAAAATAATCCATAACAGCAGTTTAATAGAAATTAAAAGAGAGAAAAGGGAACTCTCGAGTCGATTCTTCTCCGTTCCCAGCTTCAAACCGACTCTCGTGCATTTAGCTTTCACCCACAAACACTTAAGAGGCTCTTAATCAGCTCCATCCTTGATGTTCAATGGAAAACTATTGGGTTTTATGTCCTAAAACTCATGGTTTGAGAACATAAACATATTTTATTATCAATAAAGTTGTTATTATTGAAGTTATTCAGTAAATTTGTTATTGAATAAGTGAATTATTAAGTATAACTCTATAAAGCCGATAAACTAAGAACCCATGGCTAATCTATGAGTACTTGAACTTTATATGGAGACATAAAAAATGGATCAAGTTCGAGTAAATAGCCAAAATGGTCTATAGTACAAGGATTAGGCTGGATACCTTATCCTGGGGACACTATAGGACGTGAACCACTTTGTATATGATACAAATGATGTCGTTCATGTGGAGACATGCGAGTGGGGCATTCTATGCAATGAGTTTGCATAAAATCAGACCACGAAATAGTCACTATTTCTTTATAATGTCGTTTTCTGATAAACACTAACTAATTTCAAATAGATGACGTATGTAACTCGATCTTAATCCTGAGCTAACTATGAACTCCTGTTTATTTATGATTATCCTTAGATCTGCATGGATGAAAGAGGTTCATCATCGCCTGCTCAATAAGCCCCCCATTTTAGGGGTAAGACCCGGTAGATAGCTGGGGACATAGTTCTGCAAGATGGAATTCATTCCTACTCAACTTTAGGGATAGTAGAGAGGTTGTTCCCTGCAATGCTGATTCCAGGTCTTGAACAACAGGGCCCCACCGTCTCATTGGCCCGAGAGGGACTCAGTTTGATGGTTGGACCACAAACCAATTGTTCATTAGAGGGTCACTGGTACTTAAGGAACAAGAAATAATCCAGGGGTAAAATGGTAATTTTGACCTAGCTGAGTTTATGAACAACCTGTGAAGGGTCGACTTATTGATCATGCTCATATCAAATGGACATAAATATATCTATAGTAAGGAGAGTGCAGCTACGAACTTTAGTGGAGTAACCCATTGGTTAACGAATGTTGGTTAACTAGGTTAAAGAGTTTAACCAGTTAATCTCGGATCGTTCGAGCTCATGGTCTATAGGTCCATTAGGTCCCTCGGCCAGCTCACATTGGAGAAAACTTTAGAACAGTGTGGTGCATAAATTTGAAACGTTCAAATTCGGTTAAAGGAGTGAGCATTAAATATATTCGATATATTTAGCATCTCAACGTTTAATTGCGAATTAGACGATCAAGGAGAGTTGAAAATAATATTTAAATTAGATTTAAATATTATAAGGATTTTTTCAGGAAAATTAGTTTTTCGAAAAAAATGGGATAGGTGGAAAAATAATATTATTTTAATATTTGATATTAAAATAATAAATTAAAATTAAAATTGGTTTATTTTAATTTTTTTAAAAATTTTTTAAATTAAATAAAATAGAGAAAAATAAAAAAGTAGAAAAGAAAAAGAAAAGAAAAAAATGGAAAAAAAAAAGTGGAAAAATCCACTTGGGAGTTTTTTGCTCTCAAAAGGTGAAGTGTCCTCACCTTAATCTAGCCACTAATCCCACTTAATGCATAACAAATTGAGTGTCAATTTGTTGTGCATTGATTCATGCACATGTTCTTCTATAAGTAGAAGAAATTTCAGCTAAAATTGAGGTTGCTTGATTGATTAATTTTCCTCCCAAAAAGAGTGTTCTAAGTGTTAGAACTCCACCTCTTTTCTCATCCTAATCTCCCTCAATTCACCACGAATTTGGATCCCACAATCCGTTCTAAGGCCATAGAATAGCTGAGAAGAACCTTGTCGTGGTCCAGCACCTATTCGTAGTCAATTTCGTGAAGAAAGAAGGAGAAATTTGAGCTACAAAGGTGGGTTTTCTAATTCCCTGTTTTTACCCTCCTTGTGATGCAAGTTTATCCTTCTAATTGAATATGTCAGAGTGCAAATTGATCCAATCCGCTACGTATGTTTGTTATTTACTCTTTAGAAAACTATACTATTCCTAGAAAATCACACTAAAAATAGCCCCAAAAATGGTCTCCTCGAGCCCTAGCGGCAAAAGGAAACTTAAATATTGCATTGCGGCAGCGTCGAGATGCTAGGAGACATCGTCTCGACACTACACTCAGAAGTTACAATTATGCCACCACTTTTCTGTAGTGTTGAGACGCTCCATTTTAGTATCTCGTTGCTACCTTGCCCCAGAAAAATCTGCAGTCTTTTTTTCGACATGTTTTCTTCATTCCTTTGTCAAATTTACTCTTTTTACGTTTTTCATCCCGAACAACACCAAATCCATATTTTCACCTTTAAATACTCAGTTCTTACAAAATAGACAAATAAAGGCATCAAAGCATACAAGAAAGTCCAAGAAACCATTTAGAATTAGGTTCTAAAATAGCAGTTTTTGGAGTGCTATCAAAAGGAGAGCGAAAAGAAGGGGCATTTCATTTTTTAGGGTTCAGTTTTTTCGAAGAAATAAAATCGTTGGTATAGCTCCATAATTCATCGTGGTTCCGTCAGCGCACATTTCATTAAAAGGTTTTAAAGGACATTTTCCCGATGAAAAATGAAATTTGTCAATATAGACAAGCAATAATGATGAAATACAAAATTCATCGTGGAATGGTATTCGCCGATACTGTCTTTCGTCAACATTGGTATTCGTCGACAGTATCTTTCGTTGTGCCAAAGCCAAATTCTGGCACACATCAAATAATGCCGATGAATTGAAAATTTGTCGGTAATACCTATTTATACCGACAGTTTTTATTTTCATTGCTAGTAACACCGATGAAATTTTGTTTTCGTCGCTGAAAGTTGTTTATACCGTTGGAAGTAGCTTGCATCAGCAGATCTTGAAATTCTTCTAGTGCAAATTTTTTCCAAAAAATCTTCCATGTTTGAAACCTAAAACTCAAATAATTCTCCTTCATGGTTTGAATCATATTCATCCTCATTCATTGCGCAACAACGATTCTTTCTCACCGACGCACATCAAAAAAATCTTCTTCGTCGATTCCTTCTAAAAATGAGGTATGTTCATTGTTGCCTAAAGGTTTGGAGGTTTTTTTTTTCTATTTACAACAACACTCAAATGGAATCCTAAGTTGAAGCTCAATTTTTTAGAATACTGATACATCGTTGTTGTTTTTTGGAAGAATGTATTATTTCCTAAATTTGTTGCTTTTTTATACCTCATTCATACAACATTCCTTTGTTCCATGATTTTTAACCTTAATAGACAATGGAGAATGCTCTACGGTTTGGAAACATTGTTTCTGTTTTTATTTTAAAAAAACCAAAATCATGCTACACGGTTTGAAAGTATAGCATAACTAGGTTTGACACTAATGCCAAATGTAAACCTCTGTAATAGTTGAAAAATGTGTATCATAGATGCATGAAAGTAATGGTGAATGCGAATACATTGTGCCAATTTTGTTTACAGAAAATATGGTGGTCTTATTATTAGCTATGAAAAATTTATATAGGATTTGAATGTTTGTTGATAGATATATAGAAAAAAAAATTGTTTTTATGTCTGAGTATGAACAAATCAAACAACATTTTAATGTTACATGTATGCTGGATTGAATTTTTCATGTTTGATTAGTTTTAACTAAAATTGATAGGTATGAAAACATCATACAAACGTATGAATGTTTCATGTATACTGCTATTAATGCTCCACATATGTTGGGGTCTAGCTGAAATTCATAGGTGTGAACAAGTCATACAACAACCAAACATTTTGCTGATAGGTATGGAAACACTATACAGTTGGTTTGAATTCACTATATCCTGGTTTAATTATTCTAAATCATATTGATATTACATTTTATAGTTGTGTGTCAGTATGGTATGCAAAGTCATACACAATCTAAATGTTTAATAACAATCGAAAAATGATATATATTTTTTTAATTTGATAATTTTTTTTTAATTTAATGTTATCTTCTAGATAAAATAGGAGATAATTTTTTATTTATTATCATGTTTTATTTTTATTAAAAAATTAATCTTTTAAGGGGTTTATTTTAGGGTTTCTTTATAAAAACCTTTCTAAGCCATAACTTTTTAGAATAAACTCTTTAGAGGTCTAAAAAGTTTCTCTAAAAAAGGAAGAAGAAGGATATTGGGTGTCTTTCTCTAAGCTTTAAGTTGGTTTTTTCCCCCTTATGGTCTTGATTAGTTATTTTGTGAATTGAGTTTTCGGATCTTGTTTATTTTAGGGTTTCTTTCTTATTCAAAAATTTGAAGTTTTTTGCCCTAAATTTTTCAGACTTTTAGTTGGCTTACATTTTTTATCAAAGTTTTGTTTTGATCCTAATTTAAAAAGTTTTATTAAAGAATTTTCAAAATTATTTAGTTTTAGTTTTCTTTAAGAGGTTGACTCTACTTGTTATTTTGGGCTCTTTCTGCACAAGAAAAGTTTACATGAAAATTATATATTTTTACTGTTTTTTAAAGGTGTTTTGTTATTTTTCCAAATATGATTTTTAGCCAAAAAAGTTGATTTTTCTATTTTTTTTTAAATAGAAAATTATGTTGAATGAGGAAGTTTGGTATATGGGTTTATTTTGTAGCTAGACTAGTTCTTAGTCTATTATGATAGAATTTTTGGACTTAATTGAGAGTTTTGGTTGTGTATAGGCTTCTAGATACTGAAACTTTGTTTAGAGGAAGTAAGTTTAGAATAGGTCGTTTTTGATTGAGGTAAGTAATTTCCATATCCCTTCCATAAAGTGTCATGTAAGTAATTTTCATATCCCTCCCAAAAGTTTATTATTCAAAAGTTTATTGTAAGTAATTTTTATAACCCTTTCAAAATTAATATTTTGCTATGCTTTACTGAATGGTATGACTTGTAATTACTTTGTACAAATGTTTGAAAGTATGTTTTGTATATTTTGAGAAAATGTTAAAACTTGATATGTTTCAAATCGTTTTGTTATTTGCAAGTATGATTATGGTTTCAAATTATTTAGTTTTGAATTGAAGGTACTTTTTTGTAATTTGTTTTCTTTTTTAAAATTGTTGAAAAGTTTGAATTATTCAATCTATTGATTTTTAATTAAAATTGTTTATTGAAAGTTTATGTGTTTTAGTTTGAATATTTTTTAAAAGATTTGATTGATTCGATTTGATAGGGCTATCCATATATGCCAAATTAGTGTTTTGGGATTGTTTTGCTTATTTAAGTTAGTAGCCTTGAAATTGTTCTGGCTTATTTGTGGGAAAGTACTATTGTGGTTTGGCATTCTTTAAAAATGAAGATTCATGTGTGTCTGTAACAGCCCGACTTTTAGACATACTTTACCTAGGGCTATTACAACATGCATGCTCGAATCAAAAAATTTTAAAACTTGAAATCAAATTTCCATAAAAACATAAATAACTAAGTGCAAATAGTACAATAAAAATAGTTGGGATCCTGAATTTAAAACAAATAAAATCACAGCTTAAATGTACGACATTAAGTTCAAAACATTTAAAACAATGTAACTCCTAAAGCAGACACATGCGGAAGATTGAAACGTGTGACCATGGCCCCAATGCAATCGCTCCTCGTTAGCCACCCAAGTAGTCCTTACTCTTACCTAAGAAAAAGGAAAAGAATAGGTTGAGTATATAAACTATACCCAGTAAGTAACTCCGACCTCAGGGGCAGGACATGTAAACACAAACAGTCATGCAACTTATGTGGGACCTACTCCCTAACTCTCATAGAAGTATACCATCTTGAGGCACCTCAAGCACACAGTAGCACAAAGCACAGAATGTATCTCAAGGAGGTTCTTCGTTCAGCACACATCAAAGATAGACTATCCCACAAACACACCTCAAGCACAGCAGCACAAAGCGGAGAATACATTCATGAAGGTCCTCAAACAAGCACACAGTTGAGATGGTATAGCTCCAACATATGAACATGCAACACACAAGGCATAACTATGCATAGGTTCCAAACACATATCATAAAATTTAAAGCCACACGACATCCCACATGCAATATTCCACTAATGCCCCTAGCATCCATACATCACATACAACCGATACTCATGGCATATAACAATCACATAACAGCCATATACACAACATGCTTATCACACTAGCACATCATCATGCTCAACTCACAAACTAAATAACATAGGCATGATCAACACATACAATACACAATTCAAACAAGCTACCGACCTAGCCCAATCGTTTATCTAGGAGTGAAGTCACTTACCTCAAATCTCAAGAAAAAAAGCAAATGAAACCAACGACGATCTGTAATGGATTCTTTAAGCAACCTAAGTCCAACATACCAAAAATACCCTTATTAATCATAAATTCCAATTCATTAAATAACTGAAAAGCGAAGTTAGGGTTTCAAGGGGAAAACGACACTGCGAAGACATTGTTGTTTCTGGACTGGCTGCAGCCCACGCACCACCGTCGTCCAGTGAGTGCCTCCCATGTGCCACCTCGGATTGCCGAACAGGGACCAATTTTAGAATCTACTGATCATCAAGAGTTCAACGCCGCTGGAATTTGCCCCAAAGGACCGCCGACGTGCCGCCACGCACGGCCTAAACCCTCGGAGCGTGTGTCACACGCGCCGCTGCCAGTGTTGCTTCGTGTCGCGTGTGAGCCTTCACCGCTGATCCGATTGTGATTATGATTTCACCAACGTGTATATCTCGACCTCCTGGTGCTTTCCGACCCTTCGTTTGCCAAAATCGCCCTTGAAAGACTGAGAAAGAGGGGAAAACATGGTTAAAATGGGGCAAAATAAAAAAAAACAGGGAGTTTGAGAACTCCGATGGCTTATCTGTTCTGGTTGGGTTAGACGAGGTGATGAGGAAGTTGTCCTCAAAATTTGAGGCAAAAATCGAGCTACGAAAGTTGGTGAAAATAAAAAAGGAAGAGGGAAAATACCCTATCATCGCCGCCGCCTATCCCAATCGCCGATCAGCTTCTGCCACCTCCTGCTACTGCCTTCTAAGAGAAGGGTGCACATGAGGGAGGAAGGTTTATGTGAGAGGAAGAAATTTTTCGAGGGGAATGAGAGAAGTTGGCGTGGAAGGGAGAAAACAAGGGAAAAATTTGGGATGACCTCTTTCTTTTTGGAATAGGAAAAGGGTTTAGATGTCCTAAGTCCTCTAATTACGAGAATGTCATTACTTAAATTTTTCTCCTAATTTTCTCAAAATTAAAACCCCATTAAACCAATAAAATAATCTTTATAAAACCCTCATCCAATAATCATAAAAATAAAAACAAAAATTTAGTCCCTTAATTAACTCAAACAATAAAAGAAAAATTAAAGGACCTTACAGTTTCATTCACTTATGTGGCCCCATACTTAAATAACTGTATTGATTGTTCTAGTTGATTATTTAATCAACAATTTCTTATTGAATGTTTTGATTGATTGATTGGTGTTATCGACCGGTAACCACATATTCTCTCTGAAGGTTACCCAAATAATGCATATTCCTATTTTGATATTTTTGAAAGTATTGTTTGAATGAAAGTTTGTTTGATTGAAAGCTTTGATATTTTAAAGTTAATGATTTTTTTGAACTATTTAGCCTTTAAATAAAAGTTTGATCTTACAAAAAGCTTTGATAGTACTTTTATTTGTTTTGAAAAGAATTTTTTGTTATGAATCTCATGAACTTTCTGTTTTTAACTATTTTGAAGAAAATGAATTTGCAACTTCATATGGAAATTGTTTATTGAGTATTTTTT
Organism: Telfairia occidentalis; assembly: GCA_026257165.2. NCBI lineage: Eukaryota > Viridiplantae > Streptophyta > Magnoliopsida > Cucurbitales > Cucurbitaceae > Telfairia > Telfairia occidentalis. The sequence goes on along the minus strand of JAOANK020008782.1, from coordinate 8,764 downwards.
TACACATTTTTGTTTTTCATAAATGTTTTCAGATGAAGGATGTTCAAGTGACAATTTTGATAGTGATTAAAGAGCAACATTCTGGCATGAAAAGTTGGACATCTTAAGCTTTTAGGATTTCTTAGTTGAAAGGATTTTTATTAGTTTCATGTTCATTTAATTCATTCCTTAAACTCACTGTCAAGTTTTTTTTTTTTTTTTTTTACTTCACTAAATATTAAATTTGATTGTAAGTTTCGTCTTTATTGGAGTTCATTAAATAGATTCTTTGGATGTATTAAATATTTTTTTTACACTTTTGCATTTAGTGATAGAAGGACCATATTTGAAAATACGAGGTGTTATAGTTGGTATAAGAGCGAAGGAATAAGATTCAGACTCTAGAACTTTAAGTGATTAGTTAGTTTGAAAATTTCATGCCAGAATATTAGGTTTCATCGATAGTGAATAGAATGTGTCATTTTTTTAAATTTGTTAGTTACTAGATTTTTTTTTTTTTTATATTTTTGGGTATCCCTAAAAGGTGTTTGACATATATTTTGTAGAACAACGCCACTACGAAGAGTCAACAATTCTGGAGGTAAAGGTTCTGGTGGAGTGCAAGATCAAATTCCTAACATTCCACAAGGGCCAAGGACTAGTAGACATGCTCCAATTAATGATGGAATCAATTGTGTGGTGGAGCAGTTCAGGAAGCTCATCCCCCAACATTTGATGGTACAAGCATTGACCCTATAGTTTCTGAGGAGTGGATCAAGGAAATTGAGAAGTCTTTTGGCTTCATGGAATGCATTGATGTTCAGAAGGTGACAAGTGCTTCTTACATGTTGAAGAAAGGAGCAACTAAATAGTGGAATATGGCTCGTAGGACGTAGAATATTGCTGAAAATCCCATGAGTTGGCAAGATTAAGAGAAATTTTCTTTGAAAAGTTCTTCCCCCTATAGCTAAACAAGACAAGGAGGTAACTTTAACAAACTGGAGCAAGAAAGATAGTCCTAAATGGAGTGTGAAAGCAAATTTGATGAACTTTCTCAATACACCCTTCACTTTGGTGGACACTGATTGGAGGAAAGCTAGATAGTTTGAGAAAGGTTTGAGACCAAAGCTAAAGAAGCACGTTTTTGCGTTTAGATTGAAGACCTATGTTGAGGTGCTACAAATGGCTCAAATTTTATCCCAAGATCCGGACAATACCAAGTCATCCTCAAAAGATGGTGGTTCAAAAAGGAAGTTTCATGGAGAGTAGAGTTCAAACCAACCAAAGAAAAGAATAAGATCTAGAACAATGGGAAAACGTCTGAGTGTAAGACTTGTGGAAAGAATCATACTGGGATGTGCTACAGAACGTCAGGAGTTTTTTTTTTGGTTTTGAAAAAGAAGGACATTTCTTTAAACCAGAAAGCTGACGATTCGAGAACTCAAGATAAAAAATCAAGAATGAAGGGCAAAATCTATGCTATGACCAAGCAGAAGGCCAATGACCAGCCTAATGTGGTTTCAAGTACCATTCTCGTTGCTAGAATAACAGCTTTTATATTGATTGACTCTGGATCTATGCATTATTTTATATCTACTACCTTTGTTAAATAGTTTAAGTAAGTACATGTGGATTTGAGTTATGTACTTAAAGTATCTACTCCCTCAAGGAGTGTGTTACAAACTGATAAAATAGTCAAGTCTTGTCAATTGAGTATTGTTGATCGAAACTTGACTGTCGATTTGACACTTCTTGAAATGACTGATTTTGATGCAATTTTGGGTATGGACTAGCTATCTATAAATCATGCTAGCATTCGTTGCCATGAAAGAGAGGTTTTATTTTCTCCTCCATACCAACCCAAGTTTCTTTTTAAGGGGGTAAAACTGCATCCCCTTCCAAAAGTTATATCTCCTTAAAAGAATCAAAGCTTACTGAGAATTGTTGTTAGGGGTATTTAGCTAGTGTGGTTAACATGAAAAAGACAGAAAAGTTAATGGAAGAGATACTTGTTGTATGTGATTTTCCTGTTGTCTTTCCAAAAGATTTGTCGGGATTACCCCCTGATAGATAGATAGAATTCTCTATTGATTTGGTGCCAGGAACTGCACTTTTATCCAAAGCACCCTATAGAATGGCTCACGCGGAACTTTGAGAACTTAAGGAACAAATTCAAAAGTTGTTAGATAAGAGTTTTATTTGCCTGAAGCGTTTTGCTTTAGGGTGCTCTAATTCTTTTTGTTAAAAAGAAAGATGGAACCATCTCCTGCCACGAAGTGATGCTACCTAGTGGTAAAGAACTTAGCCATTCTCGTGCTTTATCCTACTAAGAAAAGGGAAAAAGGCGTAAGTGAATTGCCTATTTAGAAATTTCATTAATCTTAACAATACCACAAACATCTAAAAATGTAGTTAGATGAGTGTTAGGATCATCTGTGGCATTGCCCTTAAATGAGCTATCTCAAACCATATGAATAAGCCTAGGTTTCAACTTAAAATTATTTGCATTAATAAGGATATGAGCTATTCCAGAATGGTCAAGAGGATAGACAGGTTGAAAGTAATCCTTGATGCCCATCTGAGGCTATTGAGTAGATGGAATGTGTTGAACTTGTACTTGCAATGATGGTTGAAATTGTCCAACTGGTGGAGCTTGCAAATTGTCCATGGATTCAGTTCTTTTATTTTTCTCCTTTCAATTTCTCTTACAAGTTTTCTCAATCTCAAGATCTAAAGGACCTAGAATTGCTTCCTTGTCCTTTTGTATGCAAAACTGACACCTACAATTAAAACAAAATAAAAATTAGTGAAACAAAAACAAAAATAAATCTCTAAAGTACTTAAGTCGTGCATTCAAGTTCTAATCTAAACCTCCTCTCCCGAGTAGAAGATTTAGATCAAGAGACAGTTAATCTATGATCATGAGATTAAAAGCAGTGAATACATAAATACATGAATAGAACAAATAAAAAATCAATCAAGGCAAATAAATAAATCAAACTCATAAAAACTAGCGGCTACATCAATTCCTGGAACTAAGAGTTTAGCAAAGCATATTTAAATAAAAACAACAAAGTCTCTTACTAAAACTCATGAGAGAGATACAAAAAATAAAAAGAAAGGAGAAGAAATCCATTCAAACATGTCGATTATATCCTTCTGAAGTAATCTTTGTGATCACGAGCCTCCAAAATGACCTTCTTCTACTCTTGCAGGCTCCCCCCCTCTCTCTCTCTATTTTCATCTCTCAAACTTTGTAATACTCTCTCCTCTCCAAAACATGTCCTCTTGCGTCGCACACGAACCCTAACTTTTATTCTCAATTATCGCATCAACGCCATGGCGCCATAAGTGACTGCCATGTCACTGCATAAAACATTTACGCCTTGAAGTTCGTAGCGCCACGACGCTATCTTTTCTAATTTTGGCGTTGGGCTGAGTTATAGCATCATGATGCTATCTGGTGGCGCCACAACGCTATGCTCTTTGGTTGCTTTCCCCTTTTCTTCTGTTGGCACCATGTCCTTGCTAATGGGAGACGTGGTGCTATTTCCTTTGATTTCCTCCTTGAATTTTGATATTTGCTCACAATGATTCCAAAAATTCTTTAGTTCATCTCAATTCATCAATCCTTCAAAACGTGCTCTCACATGTATAAATTTTGTGTAAATAATATAAAAATTAACAAAAACTAAGTTATTATTATGTAAAATAAAGCCCACATAGTGTGCTATCAACGTTTGGACTAACTAATGCTCCAGAGCCTTTATGGATTTGATGAAATAGAGTGTTTAGTTACATCTTGGATAAATTTGTTATTGTCTTTATTGATAACATCTTAATTTATTCCAAGATGAAGCTAGATCATGAGTTGCACTGAAGAAAAATATTGGAGGTGTTGATGGAAAAGAAACATTATGTAGAGTTTAAGAAATGTGAGTTTTGATTGAAGAACATTACCTTTCTAGGGCATGTAGTGTCTAAAAAGGAGATTTCTCTAGATCCAAGCAAAGTTGAAGCAGTTATGGGTTGGTCACGAACCACGAATGTTTGAGAAATTCAAAGTTTTTCTTGAATTAACTGGCTACTATAAGAGATTTGTGGAAGGCTTTTTTAAGATTTCAGCCCCTTTAACTCATCTAACAAGAAAGAACACATGTTTTCAGTGATCGGAAGATTGTGAACAAAGTTTTGAAGAATTAAAGAAGAGACTTGTTACTGCTCCAATTTTGATTGTTCCTAGTGGAGACTTAGGATTTGTGATTTATAGTGATGCTTCCAAAAATAGTTTAGGGTGTGTACTTATGCAAAATGGCAAGGTTATTGCCTATGCTTCTCGACAACTTAAGAACCATGAACAAAATTACCCCACCCATGACTTAGAGTTAGCTGCAACTGTGTTTGCATTGAAGATTTGGAGGCATTATTTATATGGTGCTCATTGTGAGATTTTTACCGACCATAAGAGTTTAAAATGTTTCTTCACTCAAAAGGAATTGAATATGCGTCAACGATGTTGGTTGGAATTGGTGACGGATTATGATTGCATTATCATCCTTGCAAGGCTAAAGTGGTGGTTGATGCTTTGAGTAGAAAGTCTTCGGGTTTTTCAGCAACTTTATTCACGTGTCAAGAGCTATTGATTAGAGATCTTGGAAAGCTAGATATTCAGGTGACTATAGAGGATGTGATGTCTTTATTGGCTAATCTAGTGATAGAACCATCCTTGATTAGTAAGATTAAGCAAACTCAACTTTTGGTCCTAGCTTTAAATAAATTGTTGAAGGTGTTAACAAGAGTAAGCAGTTAGAATATGTGGTGACAGATGATGGAGTTTTGTGGTTGGGTAATCGTCTTTGTGGTCCAAATGACTCAATTGTTAAGAAGAATATTATGATTGAGGCCCATAATACTCCATATTCAGTTCACCCTAGGAGTACAAAGATGTACCAAGACCTCCAAAGAACATATTGGTGGCCATAAATGAAGTGTCATATTGATGACTTTGTTAGTCATTGTCTTATGTGCCAACAAGTGAAGATTGAACATTAGAGACCATCAAGACTTCTCCAACCATTGGTTATACCTCACTGGAAATGGAAAAATGTCTCAATGGACTTTGTGGTCGAATTTCCTAAGACACAATTCGGTTTGAAAACTGTGTGGGTCATCGTTGACCATTTAACCTAGTCAGCTCACTTTTTACCTGGAAAAAAGATGGGCTCAAATTTATGCAAAAGAGATTATTCGACTTCATGGTATACCTGTATCTATATTGTCTAATCGAAATCCAAAGTTTACATCTAAATTTTGGAAAAGTTTGCATAAGGTCTTAGACACAAAACTTGATTTCAGTACTACTTTTCACCCCTAGACGGATGGTAAAAAAGAAAGAACTATTCAAATAGTGGAGGACATGCTCCAAGCTTGTGCTTTAGACTTTCAAGGAAGCTGGGAGAAACATCTTCACCTAATTGAGTTTTCTTATAATCATAGTTACCAACCAACTATTGGGATGAAACCTTTCGAGGCTCTTTATGGGCGTAGATGTTGATCGCAGGTCAATTGGAGTGAGGTTCGTTGGAAAGAGTTTGATTTTGGGACCGAATTTAGTGCAAAAAACTAATGAGGCTATTAGTTTAATCAAATAGAGAATGGAGACAGCACAGAGTCGTTAGAAAAACTATGTTGAGGTCAGAAGAAAAGAATTGAATTTCGAAGTTGGAGACATGGTATTTTTTAAAGTTTTGCTGTTGAAAGGAATTTTGAGGTTTGGGAGAAAAGGGAAGGTTAGCCCAAAGTTCATTAGACCTTTTGAGGTTCTAGAAAAGATATGTGTTGTAGCATATTGTTTTGGTTTACCGCCTGTTTTAGACTGGATCCATAATAATTTCTATGTTTCTATGCTTTGGAAGTATATTGCAGATGCACCTCATGTGCTAAACTATAAACCACTACAAGTGAAGGAAAACTTGACATATGTGATTGTAACATTGCGTGACCACGAGTGTATGGTGTCAGTTTTAATGTAGAGGAATTGAGTATCAAGTGTTGTCCTCGGAATTGGGTTTCTAACTTGATTAAGTATCATAGTTACTCACACCTTATTTTAACTACGGAACCGATAAACAACATAGAAAGTTAATTAAACTACTCCTACTTCTAATTAACTGGAGACGACATTTGGAGATCGTGTCTTAGAACCGAATTTTCATGCTTTGGACAATACATTTGATTAATGAAACAAACTGTTCTATTATGCAACAATCATAAGCTGGGAATAATCTAATGTTTAGCTTCCTCTCTCGAGTTCAACTAAGTCTCTCACTAACATGCATACTCAACCTCTCGGTCTGTTACCCGCAAATTAGTAAGGCATTTACGAATCTCTCACTAACTATCACCTCTTAGAAGAATTATTGTGATCCCTTCCTCTCGCGAGTTCAATGAAATCCTGCTTGTCATCACGGGTTGCCAACAATCCCCCTAGAGATAATAATTTATGCCTTTATTAGTAAACCACACTCTCACACGATGATTTACAATAGTCATGCATTTGATTGAACTAATCTAAACCTTTACTCTCTTGAGCTATAGACTTAAATCTATTAATCAGTTTATTCTTTGATAAGAAGAATAAAAGCATTGAGCACACAAATGCATAAATGATTTGCTACAAGATAAAAATAGTCTATTGCATTAAATCAAACATAACGACGTCCAAATGCGTTACAAAACAGTTGTAAGGTGGAGTCCTTGAATGGGTTGTCAAAGCCCTTCAAATAAAATACCGATTTTTTTAAAACTAATTTGTAGAAATAGTGTAATCAAGTTGAATCCCAAGAGAACAATAAGGATTAATTTCTCAATGTTAATCAATAAAAGTAAAATGGGGGGTTTTTGTTAGTTCGTGAATTAAACTAAATTAAACAAAGTAATAAAAGCCTAATTAATGAGAGTAGATCATATCAAATATCCGATCCAAAGGTAAATTTTCCATCCAATTGTAATTTGATCATAGGCTTAAATGATAACTTTATATTCAAGAACTTAATCTACTAGACATGATAGTATGACAAGTATAAATTTCACAAAATTCATTGACTTAATCCCAGCATCCAAGTCAATTCTTATCAATAAATTAATTGGGCACAATAACGTACCATATCAATCGAAAGATAGCATTAAACACACTAAGATGACTAAATCATAACTAATCAATCGAGATAGCTACAATTTAATTAGTTTTATTTCTTTATTTCCCTAGAGTCTATCATGCAAGCTATGTAAAAAGGAATAGCCATATTTACACACACATAAGCCAACTCTTTACTATTTTAATTTAAATCATTTGTAATAACTAGGATAAAAAACTTCATGAATAGCAGTAGAAATATTGAAATTAAATTAAGGCGTCAATTTAATTAATTACAATCATTCATAAAAATTAAGAACAATAAATAAAGACTTCTTGAATTTAAAGAAAGTTCAAAGAGAGGATCAAAGCCTCACAACATCTACAATTGGAATTGTAATTAGCTCACCCTTGAATTAGAAATGAAAAATTACCCACTCATGGTGACTAAGATCGAACTCAATCAATTAGAAGATTCGCCAAGAAACTCGAAATGTTTACGCTCTATTTTTGTGTGGTGTCTTTCTACAATGGCAAAGCCCTCCTTTTATAGGTCAAGAAGGGGCTAAAAATAGCTTAACTATACCCAAAATAAACTTTCAAAAGAAAATGAAATAAAATAATTTTGACTAAGAAGCTCTACAAAACGAGGAAGGAGTTCCAACCAATTTGACGTCTTATTTCTCCCAAATTGTAGGACGTGGCAAAAAAAAACGAGCTTTAAGGTTAAATTTTGTCAAATTCTTGTACTTCATCACCTGAATCAAATTAATCATAATTCTCATAATTTAGCATGAAATCTATTTACAATATAAAGGAATTCAACACAAAAAGATGACTAAATTTACAGCCTATCAAATTTCCCCGTACCTAAACTCTGCTTGTCCTCAAGCCTACCTTTACTCCACATTCTAATTCTCCTTCCTCTCCCCTTTTCATATTTTTCAATATCCAAGAATACCAATAAAGCTAAACACGCATTAGTGAACCAAATCGCAATGACAGTCAAGAGTAAAGCACTCATAGGATACATTTTATAGCAAAAACTCTAGCATCTCATCAATTCATCAAAATCAAATGCAACAAGACTTGACGCCCTTACATAATTTCGCTCACTGCTCTCAATAGTGTTTAGGGTATGTTTACTCTCAAATTAGCACCAAGTATGTTATTACCATAGGCTTGCAAATAAATAAAATCTCCACCACTACATATGAAAAGAATACAAAAATCAAAGGTACTTGAAAAGGGTTGTAATAGGGCTTAGTACGGGTATGGTAGAAGGAAAACTTTAGAAGTTTCAAAGTCAAGAAAAAAGTCATTTTTTCTTGCATGATATCAATGTCACATACACCACCAAGTGTGCCACTAAGACTTTGACTTTTGTTCCCACATCGTATGCAAGTACTAAGGATTATGGAGGAATTTCAACATTTGACAACTCAATTGCTTTTGGCAAATACTTCTCCAAATCCTTTTTGTTCAGTATTCAAACTGAAGGAATCAAATTCCCAGTGAAAGCGATTGAACGGTTAATGCATTCAAGAACGAATTTGGGAAGAACATGTATTACAGAAAACCAAAATACAGAGAACGAGAAATTTTTACCTTTGAAGAACCTTCCTTCAATTCACGTAGTTCTTTGTTGTT